>JAULBR010091290.1:0-12328 GCA_032355825.1 Melanodrymia aurantiaca
TGTCGTGGGCAGACAGCCGAGGCGGCTGGACTGTGTGACCACGACAGACGTGCTTGAACCTTAATTGGATATAGGCATGTAAATAAGTTATAACTAACTAATAACGAAAATGATCTGTACTGGACAGGCAGTCGAGGCAGCTGGACTGCGTAATCATGACAGACGTACCTGAACTTTAATTGGATATAAACACGTAAATATGTTATATCTAACTAACAGAAAATTGTACCGGCATCCGTGGTGTAGTGGTTAACACTTCAGCTTCAGTCTCGTAAGTACTGGGCTCGAATCCCATTCGTGGCATATGGGACTCTAACCGGTACCTACAGGCCTGAGAATAAGGACCCGTTCGGGTACTAGTAACCTGTTTATAGGTTACCCGAAACTACACACCAAGTAACCTGTTATGGTTTTAGGTTACCTAGAAGCTAAAAATTAACTGCTGTTTATTTCAACGTTATTTGACATGTATATATTTAATATTCGTCGCAAAAAGAATGAAAAACATTTTATAACCTACACATTCATGATAGGCCATATACAGGTATCACAATATTCATTCTTTCAACTAATTTATGAATTTGTTCGTTTCTCTCATTTTATTCTCTAATTAAATCATGCGAACGGAGCATTAGAGATCGAGGTAACCTCCAGGCAATCTGAACGACCGTTCGCCTCCTTCAGGCCTGTATCTATACCGAAAAATTAATCATAGTACCGGCTCCAACCCAGAGTGAGTGTTCCGCAAGGCTCATTGGGTAGGTGTACATGTACTTCGACGTACACCGACCAGTGTCCACAACTGGTTTAACAAAGGCACTGGTATGTACTGTCCTGTCTGTGGGGAAAGGGCCTACCAGTCCTAAACCCGACGCGTTTAACTACGGAGACCGGGATTGTATGCTCCATTCTTGCTCTATCGTGTATTGTCCACATGTAAGGGATACGCGTTTCTTACACCGGATAACCGTGGGAAATAATTCGATCTACCACAATGTGAGGAATGACTTTTGAGAGGTCAACACCTCTGATCTGCCGCTTGGCTGTAGTCAGAAACTCTGCAGGGGCGCGTCGATTTCACTAGCGGTATCATCATAATAATAATTTGCATTTTAATAATAAAACAGCATGTTTCAAAAGCATGGTAAGAAATAGATTTATCTTGCAACTAGATGTTTAAAAAAGTATCAAACTCAATTTCGCTCGTTAGATACGATTTTAAATATCTCGTAAGATAAATCGTCTCCCGTGTATTATTTATTCTCTATTTATATAGGCACTGGATGTTCGTCAATCCCCTTTCAGAATATTTTATGGAAATATAATTAAAGGTACATACACTTCTTTCTTTGAACACATAATTTAATGTTCATCTAATGCTACTATAGTTTCTGGCTAAAAGAGATTTTCTTATCGTTAAAATTAACATTTACATGTATACATCTTATTGCTTACACTATATATATAATTATATATTATTATGTAAATTAATGTTAAGTGTAATCAACAATAAAACAAGTTTAGGTGTTCCCCCTTGAATTCCGCGGCAAAATTTTTAAAATTCTGCAGTAAAATTAAATATATTCTGCGGTAGAATTTGAGGAATTCTGCGGAATATTCTGCAACATGTTATTATGTATTATAAACTAAAAGTAACACTTAATATTATTATTGCCTCCAAACAATTGATAAAAAAAATATATATTATTCTAATAATAATTATTATATATTGAATATGGCAAAACTAAAAATGTTTCTACATTATAATTAAAAAAACTCGACGTTTCGTTACCAAAATGCTAACATCATCAGGAGATACAATATTAAATAGGATTACTATTTCGTATTTGTGGAACCTGTCTTCAGCGGTTTCCGTAAACTTCATGATGTAAGGTACAACGAGGCAAAAAATCGGAACAACTTCAGTTTATTTCTGCAAATTTCACGTATAAATATTGCAAGCAATGAACATCGAAAATTTTGCAGTGATTAAACAAAATTCCACGGCGCAATTCTGCACCTGTCTCTGCGGACGAACAACTATTCTGCAGCGTGGTGCAAATTCTGCAAATTTTTACGCGTCCGCGAAATCGCGGAATTCATGGGGAAGTGAGTCAAATAGCATCTTACGTGTTAAAATAGCATTAGATTCACACGTACAGTGGCATCCACCTTAAAACTCGAGTATGTGCCTTTAATATGGTTTTAAAAATTATATTCGTCGATATATCTAAAATATTGAATTTTAAGATTACAAAGTTCTTGGAAGAGAAAATGTATCAATTCGTGGCAACTACCGCTCGCTCATTATATGACGACAGTTACAAGGATCATTGTACTTGTAAGATATGCAAATGCGTCGTTATCTACGACAATATATATCGTGTGAACAATTACCATGGTAACCAAATGCAACCAGGTGGTAATAAGTCCGCTGCTATACATACTATACTGAAATGTACAGCAGCGTGACGCAAGCAGTCAGAGCTTATAATATGAAACAAACAAATCGATCAATATCATACCGACAGTTCCAATTATTGTGTTCAGATTCGGAACGCGGAAGCATTGTATTATTAAAATTTTAGGCAAAAACATATTTTAAAAAGTTCCGAAAAAAGTGGGTTGTGACCGTTGTGCACTTGATCCTGGTTTTTGTGTCTATTTATTTTTGGAATTCGTTTTTACGCAAGAGATTATTTTAGCGTTGGAGAAATTACTTAGGATTTTTGTTTATCAACTTATTTTTTTGTATAGGATTGAATTTTAGTTTATTGACTTGGATTTTAGTATTTTTATTTCTATTTTAGTTTATTGATTTTAGATTTAAGTGTAATGATTTGAATTTTCATCTATTTATTTGTATTTCATCTATTTATTTGATTTGTAGATTATTGATTTAAAATTTAGTCTATTAAAGTTACAGTCTCATAGTTACAAAATGGCTGTTCCCGCCTATTTTATAAATACTTTTTTATCTTCGAAATGTAAATAACATACTTTAATCTATATGCACACACCTTTTTACGGTAAAATATGGTCATTTACTAGTAGAACATTTAAGGAGACCTTAACAGCCAACCCGATGAATTCAGCAGAATGTAAACAATAACATGTTTTCATACTTTCTATCAATAAACCCCATAATGTTTTGCAGTGATTAAAACAAGATGAAAGTCGTATGGAAACGCAATGGAATATAAGAAGGAAAATTGAACTCTTCGTGTGTGAGTTCATGTTTAAAAAACCGGCTACTGGTTACGCACATGTATTTTTTGTGTGTACATCCATTTACAAATTAAATTTTTCCTGCTAATTATTCTAACTATATTTTGTGCGATTGATTTATTTGCAGTTGTATTATCACAAATACACATGTACATATTAAAATAGCAAAATATAGCACTTACAACTACGAGACTGTAACTTTAATTTCAATCTTAGTTTACTGATTTGAATTTTATACAATCGATTTGAATTTTAATGACAGCTATACGTTGACAATGTATCAATACAATTAAAATAACAAGAACACATTTCACATTATTTATGTATTTAATAATAATACTATATCTAGTTATCATCAATATAACCGTTTTTAGGTGACAATTCCTCTGGGTTGACGCAGATTACCATCCGTCAGTGGACTACCAATAGATTAAAGAAACAATGTTTTTTGGGCTAGCCGTTTAATAATGGCGAGTAAGTCAACAGTATAAACTTTCGAACTACGCAAGTAATTTAAACACCCGCCCCCACCCCATATTTTGGCTTACATTATTATTAATATTATTAATAATACACTTTTAACTTACTAATTTATTCCATATTAAATATATCCCTTAAAAAACACCTCTTTTTGTCCTGGACAGGAGACTTGACAAAAACCAAAACTTGTGCCCAGGGTGGACGTGCCTGAACCTTTTGTGGATGATGGCACGTTAACAGTTTCCGTTTTCGTTTCTAGTTATCATACGACATGGTGTTAGTTTTAGCCAGCGAATACTTACGTGTTTGTGTCATTGTTATAACGTGCGTCATTACGTATTACGCAACTGGCTAGAACACAGAATTGCGTTTACCCGATTACAAGCAGGCCTTTTGTGGACGTTAAACATGAGAACACCGATAACTGTTCGTAGGCGTCATTCGCTATTCTTTGTATGCCACGCTCTAATAAACAACCTGCGTATGGATAATATTACATCATTAGGTATACATCATCGTGGAAAGCCAAACCAGTATATTTAAATCGGTATTAGTATTTCAATGACTAATTTACGTGTTTTATTCCAGGAATTCGTTCCAGTAATTGAATTTAATATGTAATACATATACACCGTCTTGTGTACACTTGTTTATCGTGTGAACGGTAATGAACAGTTTATATAATACAGACGGCAAGACCACTGTGTTGGCCATTAGTGGCATTACTCGTGTGATATTATTCATAGTAAGTTAATACAAGTAACATAAGAATAAACATATCATTTTAAATAACTTTTTGTCACCTTCATCATTGATTGAAACTCTAGTTTAAATCTAAAATATTACACGTGATTCTCACCATCAGCTGTCGTGATTCTCACCAACAACGTGATTCTCACAATCTATAGGTGATTCTCACAATCTATAGGGGATTCTCAACATCAGCTGTCGTAATTCTCACAATCTATAGGTGATTCTCACCATCAGCTGTCGTGATTCTCACAATATCTAGATGATTCTCACCATCAGCTGTCGTGGTTATCACCAACAACGTGATTCTCACCATCTGCACGTGGTTCTCACCATCAGCTGTCGTAATTCTCACAATCTATAGGAGATTCTCAACATCAGCTGCCGTGATTCTCACAATCTATAGGGATTCTCACCATCAGCTGCCGTGATTCTCACAATCTATAGATGATTCTCACCATCAGCTGTCGTATTTCTCACAATCTATAGGTTATTTATTATATTGTATTATTGTATTATTGTATTATTGTAATGCTTACAGCAATAAAGAAATTGAATTTGAATAGGTGATTCTAAACATCAGCACGTGCGTATACGTGATTTTGACCATCAAACATGTGCTCCGCGTGACGATGCTATATGTTACCCCCACTTTATTTATTTCTGTTTTGCTAGTTTATGTCCAAGTAGCATTCTCTACGTGTTGGACAAGACTTAATATGGCGCCATTGCTCTAGTCTCACAATTTGAGAAAGTTCCGTTTTATATAATGGAACCATCTAATGATCACCACAGACAGGGATGCATGTCCGATTCAGGGCAGTATTTTAAAATGCATTCCTATAGATTGAAGTATCTCCAATATATCTGGCGGCTGCGTCTCTGCGTTGCTTAATCTCCCCGTGTTTATGACATTAAAACCAATGGATGGGTAAAGTCTGCAAGCTGGGATGATATTTTCACCAATTTAATACATATACTTTTATTTGAATGTGTATTGGTGTTCTGTGTACATAATTATTACCAACTAGCTATTTTGGCACGACGAAATTAACATAATGGTCTTTTACAGACTTATTTAATAATATGACTTCAGACCTCTATATACAATGCTGTATGATAAAAAGAATGATTTAAACTTTGCATATAATAAGCACTTTTCTTTTTATGTGGGGTATCTGTCCCGTTCGCAATGATGTTTTTTTCATCATTTTGGTTAGTTAAGATATGTTGTTAGATAATTCAACTGTTAGGAATTTAAATTTGTAGTACAAAAAAAGAGAAATTTGATAATATTTGCATTTATTTACATAACAAAGATAAAAAATCGTATAGAAATACGAGCATACTTTATTGTGTATAGTAGATCAGGTACATGCATTCAACTACTTTAAATACAAATTCTCCATAGCTTCACAATCTAGAAACAGATAGTTTCATTGTGACATTGATTTTAGAAGCGATTATGAAAATAGCAATCTTGAATTGGCTCTAAAATTTCAAATGGCACCATTTGCGAGTATGAGTGGGAGCATTGAGTTATCGCCAATATTATATACAACATGTATACATGTATAGATCTACGTCAACCTATGCAATATGGAATCCAAGGAGACAAATCTCCACCTGGAACAAATCATTCTGATATTTGTTTTTATATAAATGAATATTATAAAATGTGTGTCTATTTGCCTGGGTGTCCTTGTAAACTTTTTAAGAATGACTCCGTCTGCCTTTACCCATTAAACCTGGTCCCCTCACATACATACCTAGATGAGTTTTCGTTGGAGACTGTGCTTAAATGTTAATGTGTTTCACAATCCGAATAATGTTCGCAAGGTGGAGGCGGTAAAAGCCAAATTTGAATTGCTTTTCAGTAAAAACAAACCCCATAGTCGATCAATGTTTTATATTAGGATTAGAAGGTGAGGGATGAATGTGGTGAGGGATGAATGTGGTGAGGTATTTCACACCCAATCCTAACTTTGTTCGGATTTTGCAAAACAGTGATATATAATATTCTTTCAAAACCTTTTTCACGATTAGAATGAATTTTGATAGCCCAAAATGCGATATTTATATTTCTTGCAGCAAAAACAATTGATTCTAAAAGACGTCAGAGTAAACCTGGCTAACAAAATTTAGTTTATGGAAACCTAAGGGTTCCGTTTTACTATTTATTCACATTACATTTTGGTGAAATCACCTATTCGAATAGGTGACATCACCAAATGAGACTAAAATATATAACGGAACCAATTAAATTGGGTATTACATGTATAACCAATTCAACACGTATGGGTATATAATATCACCAATTTGAATTATACATCAGGTAGCGATGCTTTTTAGAAATACTCATTTGGTGATATTACATGTACGTATTGTTTGTTGAAAAAAACACCTAATAGTTAATAATTTTTAAAGTCACCAGCGGACAGTCTGGATAAACCAATCAGCAGTCGCCTACGTAGATGGAGCTGATTGAGGAAGTAAGTCTGGACGTTCGCGTTAACTAGTAAGCTACAGTAACTGAGGAACACACACTTTAATTAACATGTCTATTTATTTTTTAAAAAGCAGTCACGAAATCGATTTTATTGCATTTTTTAGTTCATTTGGGTTCAATTTGAAGGAAAATGATGGGGTTCAAATTTTTCGACCCCTCATCCCCCCATCTGGGGGACCCCCTTTTTTCAGGACCTCCGAACTGACTTAGCACTTATCTTTACTAATAATGAACCGATTTTCATAATCGTTGGGTCCTTTTGGGGGTTTATGATGATGCTGAGTCCAATTATGACTCTTTTGAAGGGTGTGGATGGACTGGAGGGGGGAGGGGGGTGTTGGGGTGGCAGGACATAGGCTGATACTAAATTTCTGTTGTTATCGCACTTTTATCAGAGTCACAGTCTGATGAACGCAGACGTAGTAGTAATGTCCCTGCCCTTTAGACCTCATCCACAGATTACACAACCCTGCCTCTGCTATGATGTAGTCCCTGGGCAGCTCTGCTTTTGTGGTCGGTCCTAAGAGAAGAACCCACACTACGCTTAGGTTGTATTTGGTCTTTTTAGTATGCTTCCAACAGAAAACTGTTCAAGCACATCTGTCATGCATGGACACAACCTCTGACCTCGCTAGAGAGTCCACGACAAGGGTAGCAATAGATATGAGTCAATTATAAACGACACATCTGATATTTTAACTTTTATACCAAATATACAGAAGTTGGAGGTGGAAAATTATAATATTGTCTTCTGTTTCTAGCACTAATGAAGCATAAAATACACCAAACCACTTTAAGTTTAAAACAGTTTTAACTTGAATAGCAGGGCTGCTCTTTGTGTATATCGGTCACACTAATTGACAGTACCTACACTAGTTTTGTATACATTTAAAAGTATCGAATCATTTATAATGGCTAAAGATCAAAACTGTCATTCGTGTATAAATGATGAAACACTTATGTGCACAAGTGGGATTCGAACCTACCAGGCGCTTAGCTAGGCTCTCAAAATGTGTACTCAATTTCGTTTTCTGGAGCTTGGTCGGCGGGGGCGTAGCCCATTGCAAGAGTGTCTGCCTGTATTTTGCACATATAAATTATTATAATAAGCCGAATAATGTGTACTCATTTATATTGCGTTATGGTAGCTACGCCTATGGTTTCCCAAGGCACTAATATTATAATTATTAACTTTTTTGTGACGAATCTATTGTAAAAAAAATTCTTACGCTTGTAAATAATTATGTTTCAGCCAATGGCTGATTATTTACAGCTGTGGCTAATAAACGCATTTGATTTGATTTGATTATTCTCTGAAACTGCAAATAGAATAGACACAACAATTGACCTTATATTATTCATACATTAGTTTTCCAGTTTCAGACGGCGTGAATAAAGGTGTACTCAATTTGGTATTTTGCGTATCAGGCAAAACAAAATGTGTACTCAATTGAGTACATTGCGTTATGGTAGCTCTACGTCCATGACTACTGCATCAATTTACATGGCACAATTTTAACTAAGCTGTGGTGCACTCGGGGATTTCAATCCACCAGTAGAAACACCGACCCAGGACATATAAATGAAAACACGTATGTGCACAAGTTTAGTTTAAACACAGATGATTAATTTTCTAATACATGTACTAGTATTTATTATAATTTATGCAGCGCAATACATATTACAATTGCAATATCTAAAGAAATCTATCAAAATCCAATTTGAGCTTCTAAGTTATTGGCTTGCACATCGACAAGAAGGTGAAGGTTCTTATCATTAAGAAAATTTTGTACAGTTGTAATTCGATTTACATTTGTAGTATATCGTACGGGACAGGCTGCATGGCAACAGCATCTGTTACTAACACAAGGGCATCAGATTTGCGGGAGCATGTCACAACTTGTAGTATGGCCATAAGAGCAATGGGTGAAGACCCTAAAACCGGTTGTGGAATGTCAACATCCTTGATATCCCAAACAACTTCGGACTAACGAGAAGATCTGTGCGTATCTAGTTTGTATACTTCCACATGTAGTAAGTCAGTATGACAAGGTATTTACTGGCACGTAGCACAGGCAAGTAGCTGATGATGTTCGTGTCAGCTTCATCATGACAGTCACCAACCAGATGGAGAAATCGTAAGCCATGGTAAGTCCACGAGTGCAAAACAAATCCAGTTGCCATTGAAAAATTGCTGATAATACTAAGTATTATTATATATTGATGTTGACAGTACAAATGATAATCTACGGTTAATCCGGAATTGTTTTTTTAACAACTACTGGCTTGGCAGAGCGATTGTGGTGTTGGACTGTCAAGTGCCATGCGAATCGGTGGTTTTTTTTTTCATTTACAACTTTCTCTGATTAGATCCATCATATTGTGATCGTACTGCACGAGTATGTCACTACCTGGCCGTGTCCAGAGTATCTGGTGTTAGTGTGTGGTTTCCGATATCCTCTACGCCTGCATGGCTCTCTTGGGGTTTTGGGGAATCTTCTACAATTTTACCATGCAAACCTCTGATGGAAAGGTCATCAGCATCAATGACAGTTTCCAAATCAGGACAAAGGGTCGCCGTCTATTTTATACACAAAATGATAGGTTGTGACATGGTGTCATATCTATTTTAAAATGGAAAGCCAATGCAGTTAATATTCTCCTAATAGTGTCATGAAATCTGATGGCAACCTAGAAGAAATGTGCGGTATACAGAGGCAGATAGCATGGTACAGATCAGTATTGGGGTCAGTCAGGGATAGTCTTAATGATTGAAATGCCAGATATTTTCTGAAGAGTTTATCACCTATATGAACGAATCTGCTCGTTGCCACATAAAGGGATATACACGTATCTACAACTACTGATTTGGTGTTCTGCAATGAATACCCGCCTCTGCCGTGTAGTGGTTAACGCTGCGGGCTTCAGGCTGCTAGACAATGCTTCCATGGCCATTCCGCAAGTTATAGCATAACACATCCAAGTACGTGCGAAGCTTAATCCTTAGTATTAGAAAAAGATGCTGTTGCCATGCAACCGGCCTTCCCTATATTAACACATTGCAAATTAATGTTAATGAGAACTGTATAGGCCTATAAATGCTAATAACCTTTGTGTTGTCGTGGAATCCGAGGACGAGTGATGAGTAACTTGAAGCTTAAATAGGTTTTCAATGGTTTCAATTGTAATACTAAATTATTATGCATTATGGTACATCATGTATATATATTAAAATACATGTTAGAAATAATATTAAAACTTAACTATCTGTTTAAAAGCACACTGCCAAGTTTGATGATGGATGCCACCGTATGTGCACATCTAATGTTCTTTGTAACTAGTGTATGGCTATCAATATTATGTAAATTTGTTTTGAAAATAAAAAGGATGTCCTATTTTTGTGTCGAAATTATATAACTTTAGGTTAACAAATAAAAATATTGTAATGCAAATACAGTCAAACCTGCTTGAGCGGCCACCTGCATTAAGCAGCCACCTGTCTTAAAGGGTCACCAAAGGTTTGACTGTACATACAAAAAATCTTCAGAAAAATCCGCTATTTTCTTTGACGACGGTGGATTTTTCTGAAGATTTTTTGTATGTATTTGCATTACAATACGAAACTAAAAGTTATCTACGAAAAACATACATGTAGGCCTACAATGAACATGAAACAAACAAAACTACTTTCATTATAGTTAATATGAACAGTTATTGTAGGTAGCACCTACAATAACTGTTCATATTAGGCCGCTAATTATAATGAAAGTAGTTTGGTTTACTGAAAAAAGAAGACAACATTATTAGGCCCTATTACATAATTTTAATAATAATATTTTCCACCTCCCATTTCTGCACATTTAGTGTAATCGTTAAAATGGCAGAAGTTTTTAGCTATAGGCACTTGTCAGTTTCGTAATCAGCACCCTCAAATTATCCAGAATCAACTAAAATATCTATGCCTATACATGTACTAAATGTAACAGTTCATAGATGTTTAAATTTCAGGATTGTGTCGGAGGAGCGCATAAATGGAGCGCTTTGGCGGCTCAAGCTTTTGAGGATTTTGCATTTATAAGATTATACCAAACTCTCTAGCTCTAAAAAAATAAAAACAAACATTTCCGGTTTTGAAATGTCACGGGACGAAGTAAGAAGGTATTTTTTTGCCATATGTTTTACGGTAATATTTGTTGCACAATACCATATTATGCTTAGCATGGACTGGCCATAATGCTCTTTCGTAATATTAATATGCATCGCCAAATATTGAACACCGACACGTACTGTAACTGTGACGTAGGCGAATTTACTATTTAGAAATTAGACACATTTTATAAATTATATCCGCGTTATTTTTGTCGAAACTACACACTACACTGTGACTACACGGACAGTGACACTGACAGTCGATAACTTTGTCATCATAACACGTTGTTCACGAAAGACAAACCAAGCCAACGATGTTTTTTTAAAAAGTGTCTAAAAAGGCTAATGAAATTCGATAGATATTTTCTCGTCAGTCTTAATAATTTTTTTGAAATTTGGGGACGCCTTTTTAAGGAATTTTCAGACCTGTCAACCCTCCTCTTTTCCACAGCCACAGGAGTCTCTTGTTTTTTCATCACTCCTCCTTTTCTCATGTAAGATCACAAATTTCTAAAACTACACAAATTCTTATCTACCTTCTAAAAAACCATGTTGTAAGTTTTTCATTTGCCCATTTTGGCCGATTTCAGTTTTTAACACCATGACGATGATTTTTTATTTACCAAGGTGTTCTGAGTGTATTTTGTTAAAGTTATTGTTTACCAAAGTAAGAATTGTGGGAAATATGGAGTCATAAAATGATATTTTATTGTCATGTTACATTTGTTGTCATTAGTTATGTCTATGAAATATAAACATTTTCATGTAAATTGATGTGTTCAAGGAGAAGGACTAATAACACGTAGAATAAGGTTAATGTATTGAAGTTACATATCCAAAGTATCAATACACATATACAGTTTAATAAATGGAAATTTAGTCTCTTCACAATAAATTCAACATTGTGTTTCTTCCTTGTCTATGGAAAATGACATTTTGTCAATAAAAGAGTTGCTTCCCTTGCCAAATCTTATTCCAAGTGCGGTCAACCGCGTAGGTACGGTCATACACTTCTACTAGAAGCCAGAACGAAAATGGACCCAGGACAGTGTTGCGCATTATTCAACAGACAGTGACTTTGAGTTATATTATATTGGCAGTGAAGCGGTTTTTGTACAGTTTCAATTCGAACCAAGATTAATACGTGTGATGTTGAAATGATGACCGCAGGTGATGACACGCTTGGGCTACAAATACCACGTGACTTGCAAT
>JAULBR010091301.1:0-12328 GCA_032355825.1 Melanodrymia aurantiaca
AACTTTCAGTCAAACTCGCCATCATTTTCGCTGTCAGAATTGCCGATAAATTCCATCAAATAGCCGTGCGCCGCCATCTTTGTTGATTACGCAACGCAAAAATTCCAGTGAAAAAAATCCTGTGTTTTAGAACAGAAAATATCGATCGATATTCATATCTGTCAACTCAGCCGTCCGCCATTTGCAATCAAGAATATTTCCTGAGTATATATATTTCATCATCTCTTCCCATAATGCAATAGCAAACATAGGAAGTACTATTTAGTACAGCATATCCGGATTGCGACATAGCTCGACTGCAGTGCTAAGTGGTATTTTGACGTCGGCGAGATATCTCGCCTGCATTACTGAGCGGGTTAAATAGGTGTTGATAGTTTTGGAATGTTTTCGTGGAAATCGATATTATATTAACAACATGTTTTGGACATACGAAAAAACATTTAGGGTCGACAGGTTCAAATTAGGGTCGGTCGGGTAACTGTAAACAAACGATATTTTATGATACGCCTAATCAAGATATCGGTGAAAACACAATTTATTTTAGAATACCAAAAAAACTCAAACATGTGTTCTCAAACCTGTTTATATATGGTATATATTTTGAAGGGTCATCTACAAAAGACGGGAACTTGAATCCCTGAGTAGATCAAATGGGAATCCCTCAATTTGATCATAAATAAAGTTAAATGTGTGTGCTATAATTTTATATCTATACTTATAGTAACACAGTATAAACATCTACATTCAGAATTTTAGGTTATTATTTGCCTATTTTGTTGGGGTTTTTTGTTCTCTTGCTGACAGTTGTATATTTTGCAGGGAAAGTCTGCAGCGAGGTTGGGAGCTGATCGCTGTGTGTCTACATTTCTTTCCACCTACCATAATGTTTGATTCCTACCTCGAAGGTTATATCTCGCGCCATCTTGATTCTACTGACATTCTCAATGTAAGCACAGGTTTTAGCTTTTCTTTATCCACCAATCACTATCTATTGTCAAGTTCATAGATGCAATTACTATATAAACTTGTATCATTTTGGTTATCGCTAGTACATGTATTTAGATATTACTGATTTGAGTTGCTTGATTTTACAGTGTATTTTTATAGTAATTTTAAATTCCAACCTTTGCATAATTCAGCTGATATCTTCAGGAATTAACCAGTTATTTTATATTTACAAGCTTTTATATATGTTTAGAAATAGTGAAATATCACACTGGCCACATTTGAACAAGGGAGGTAATTTGTTACCAATCTAATCTGCTTCAGCTAGTTTGTTAGAAGATCAATTGTAGATATCTATTACACTAACAACAATTGTGGCATTTCATAGGTCTGTGTCCTATTGGCTAACACTTCCTGCTCTTCAGTTTCAACTATAAGCAATCGCCTGTTGATTTTTCCAGGGCACTGGTGTCTTTTCGTGAGACACACTTCCATTAATATGGTTGCAAATCACTTTTCATCCACCAAGAGATACAATTCCTATCAATCACTATTCAGATTTGTCATCAGTGATTATAACGTATTGAAACATATTAAAATAGGTTTTTTAAAATTCAACCGGCATCACCATTTTGCTTTCTGTTTATTAAATGTTGAAAACAATGTAACTTGAATTTATACCAGTAAATGTATTTTATAATTTCCAGGTGCCTATTAGCCATTTTGCAAACCATTGTTCCCACCGGCTAAAACGTGCCTTGGTTACTGGTGCCAAGAAAGGTGTTAGAAAACCCACACTAGATGAGGTGGAGCAAGCCAAGGTAATCAGTTTCTCATACTTCATTATTACACACCGGTGTGAGGAACTGCCTATTTCTTAACTATTCTGCATTTAGTATCTGAGTATCAAAATATGGATTTGTATATATATAACTTGTTCTTGATTAGTGTCCAAAGGACATTAGTTCAGGGTGAACTAATGTCCTTTGGACACTAATCAAGAACAAGTTACAAGTTATGGTTCATCATCATCATTTATTCATTCAGTTACATATATATAAACAAATAATCTCCCGTGCTTCTGGCCACATTGTGTGCAAGTGGTGTATCTACAGAGATTCAGTTTAGCTTTATCAATTAACAATTATTTTTTTAATTGTAAAATAGTGTGAAATTTGCCTCTATTTTACTCGGCTCATTAAAAGACATACCCGGTAGTTATTTCTTTTCTTTATGTCTGCTTTTCATTTTGGTTTGAGCAAAGGGTAGTATGATTGGTGTGGGAATACAAGTTTGTGTTTTATAAAGTGGCCTGGCGTTATTGTGAACTATTTTACCAATCAAATCGTGTGCTTCCATTGTAGATGTCGATCTTTCACCCATCCATGTTCAACAGCATGTTGGATGACATCATGCTGATGCAGAAGGATCGCCATCCTGAACGCACATTGCCATGGATACAGACGATTCTCTCCGAAGAAGTGCTCCGGCTCAGTGGTACTCAGATTGAGGGTATCTTCAGGTATCTCATTTTATACTACAATAATTGTCACATGTTTATTTGTGAGAAACTATTTTCATGACGCTGCTGACTTTATGTGTCATTTAATAGATGAAGTGAGAGCATTGAAGACCAGATGTCATCATATTGGTGTAAAAATACTGAGTATCACCTATACTCTGTGTCACAACATTTGTAGTATGTTTTTCGTAGATAACTTTACTTTCGTTTAACGTAGAGAAAAAAGGTAAATATTTTTGAAAAAAAATTATATATATTTTGTCCAAATTATATAACTTTAGGTCAACAAATAAAAATATTGTAATGCAAATACATACAAACAATCGTCAGAAAAATCTGCTATGCTATTTTTCATGGCCGATGATGGATTTTTCTGACGATTTTTGTATGTATTTCAGGGTACCCAGGGGCATCAATGAAGTGAATGCGTTGAAGACAAGATGTCATCCTATTGATGTAAAACTGACAGAGTGTTACATGATTTGTTTGTGATTTCAGGGTACCCGGGGACATCGATGAAGTGAATGCACTAAAGACGAGGTGTAACCAGTGGATGATACCGTCTGACTGCCCCGACCCTCACATCCCGGCCTCACTACTCAAACAGTGGTACCGAGAGCTGTACGAACCACTCATACCATCCTGCTTCTACGACGAGTGCATCGACAAATACACAGATCCCGAGGCAGCCATTGCAATCATCAACAAACTACCGGAAATAAACAGACTTGTCTTGTCATACCTCATACGCTTTCTTCAGGTGGGTCACGCCACGCCAATATTCAATTTATACTTCAACTGTAGCAGAGGATTTGGATAGACATCCGAATTTCTTCCCCAACCACCTAAATATTATGATAGAATGAAGCGTAATATTATGCATTCATATGGTAACAGAATAAAGTATAACGTCACCTAATTAAGATAAGGTCGTAAGTGATAACGTAACACCATGTCTCTTACGACCTTATCTTAATCAGGTGACGATAAGGGGTTTTTTGGTGGAGGGAATAAAACTTTTTTTTTCAATTAATTGGGTTCAAAATTTGGAAGTCTTTGTGAGGATTTTTATAAAACCTGGTATCAATTGTTATGTAACACAAGGAGAGCTCCAGTTATGTGATAAAGCTAGTATAGCTACTTTTCCCTTGAAATTATCTTGTATGTATAGAGATCAAGAACCAAAATCCTTGTTAATTATTGCAATATATTATATCTGGGTGTGTACATTTTCCCCCCGAACTTCTGCACATATTTTCCTAAATAATTTTTAGGAATATTTTTTTTTGTCATTTCAGGTATTTGCAGCACCTGAAATTGCAATAGTTACCAAAATGGATGTGAACAATTTAGCAATGGTGATGGCACCAAACTGTTTACGTTGTGAAAGTGATGATCCCAGAGTGATTTTTGACAATACCAGGAAAGAAATGGGTTTTCTACGGACTTTAATTCAACATTTAGACACAAGTTTTATGGAAGGTGTTGTTTGATCGTTGCTCTATGTTTAATAAGCAGTATTTATTGAAAACGGAAAACCATTCACCATTTCTTGTTCGTTCATGTTCAAATATATTTCTGTTGTGTTTGGATCTCTCTTTGTGATGTATGATATTCATCTGTACAAATGGTGGCTCCCGTTGCCCGGCAACAAACCTGACTTATTGTTGAACAGAGCATGATTTCTATATGATGTTTCTGTTGTTTCATTCATATCCATACCCGAGCTGAACATTGCACTTTAATATATCATCATTAATAATAAAACCAGCAAAAATTGTGATACGGATTTATTTTTGCCTTCTGTGATGTTTTGCTTCTAGAACAAAGGCTTTAATATCTTTCCCTGACTACCAGCCATAATCTGTGTCAATAATCTGCTATGATGTTCCATCACTGAATGTTCTAATGTGCAGCCATTTGCTGTGATTGTCAACGAATTCTCCTGACTGTCGACATTTTGTCATTTTGTTATACATGTATTGTAAACTCACCAAGCATACCTCATATTATTTTAAAGAAAATCACTCACCAGTTTGGCGCAAAACGCGCGGTTACTTGACGACAGAGTGAAGCGGGTTATACGCAAATTGATTTACGTTTAAACAGAAGAGAAAAAACTGTCCTTTATCTACATAATAGCAAACATTTATCATATAATTATCAACAGAAATTTCAAACTCGTTATAATACGTAAAATTGCTCTGTCTACATCATACGAGTAGATCGCCAAAACACGCATCTAAATAGTTTGAACACTTCTGATGAGCAGAAACGTTTGGCGCCAAACTTGGTGATTGAGGATCTTTAAGATATTTTGTCCTCGACTTTGTATGAGACGAGACATTGACATGTTTTTCATTTGCAATTTGTGTCTTCTATATTTGTAGTTTGATCAGCTATTAGGATTTCACCTTGGTTACTTACTGTTACTTCTTTTGTATTTAGTAAAAAAAAATTAGTGATGGGAGAAAGATAATTAAAACAATGTTTCGATCAAACAAAATGATAAATCTCTTCATGCTGGGTTGCTAAATGTTATGGGGAAACCAAAAATATCAGTTCTGACTGTGTATGCAAATATTAACAAGCAAAAGCATACCTTTAAAATTAGCTGTATGGGGCAGATTGTATAATACCAGCGGCCGGTTTAAAGAGCGTTGCTTAACGCAATGATAGCATAACGTTGTCCTAACGATTGCGCTGCCACAGTTGTGTGTTTCGATAACTGGCCACGATACTAAATTGACCACTGACCGCTTCATTTCCCTCAAAAATGGCCATGTACACAATCGTAGTGTAATGTCATGCATAACGCTATTGCAAGTGACATTATAACCTCCATTAAACCGGCCACAGGAGCGTAAATACTGAAATATGTAAAGGATTGAATTCTATACACTAAACTTGCATTGGATTTTGGTAAGTGCTATACAATGTATGTATACAAAAGCAAAAAATACTTGTAAATGAACCCACTTATATCTACCCATCGAAATCAAAGTATCCATCCATTGTAAATCTCACCTTTTTATCCAATATACTAAAACTAGGTCACAGTGACCTTAATGTTTTCATGTCACCATTACTACCTGTATTGTAAACCTCACCTTTTTATCCAATATACTAAAACTAGGTCACAGTGACCTTAATGTTTTCATGTCACCATTACCACCTGTATTTACAATGTTCAAACATTGTATGTACAACTTATTAAAACTCAACTTATTAAAACGTTGAGTAGATGTAACCAAATATTTAAATATCAAACATTTCCCAATTTGGGATTTTCGTAGGGTATATTATTACCGGGTATTAGATAGTAAGATAGATATTACCTGAACAAACATCTTTGCTGAAACAATGTTGGCATGTCAATGAAGCATATACTGAAAAGGGTTAACAGCAAACGTATAATGGTTGTGATAGCATGAGAATCAAAAATGTAATTACTCCATTGTTGAATCAAGATATCATTTGTGATAAAACTAAACGTATATATAGTTAGTAATACCTGTATGATCAAATACATGAATTGATTTACAAATGAAAATAGGGCAAGTTTGCTGATACCTGGTAGGTATACAGAGAATGTGCCTGACATAATGGTTAGAAAAGTAATCGCTTTTAAATTTGTGATATTTTCTTGGATCGCGTTTAAAGATGGTGGATTTACTTTCGACAAGCTTCTTGGATTGGTAGTTCCCCTTTCCTATCAAATCTTTACTTCAATCATCTGCTTTTGTGTCACCTTACATGTGTTGATTGTAAATACCAAACCAAAGGAATTCTTGATCTTTCATCATGGGCATTCTCATTGTTTATTGTTAGTCTACTTGTACGAGAATAATATTTATTTCATCTGGTGCTTCTGAGTTTATTTTAATTAACATTACCGGTACTAGTACTTTATTTAACTTGAAAAACTTAGTGCTGTCTTAGAAATTTTCATATCGAGGATAGGGAACAATTTGTTTAATTGATTTAAATGGCATTAGTCCCACCATCCCTCATAACTAATCGATATCATCCCCATTGAGGCCTACTAGGTGATCATTTCTTTAACATTCATTAAAACAGGCCTGTGAAAATTGCGGAAACCATCGTTTCGTTATTTTGCATAACACTGAAACAAAAACGATATAAACAAAACTATTTGTTTTATAAACATTCCATGTTATGAAAAAACGAGTTGTTTTTAGAATAATAGGAAAATATGCATATGAGCCAAATTCAACATGGCAATAGAAATTGTATGAGTCGACATCATCCATGGAAAATTTGTTCACTTGTAAATCTGCTTCATTTAAGTATGTTATTCAATATTCACACATTACAGCATGATAAATATTGTCACTCCTTATATAGAAACATATTCTGTAATGTGTTATGCAAAATGTACTTGGTTACGCAAACAAATTTGGCGTAACCCATAAATGGTTTACACAATGTTTCAATTGTCACAGGCCTGTTAAAATGTTAGATATAAAAATGATTAAATATAGTTTTAAGTGAAACATTTATGAATCACGTTTCTACACAAAAATGGTACGTTATAACATATTTACTTTGAAAATGTTTTAGTTAACCACTTTACTTCTTACTATTTTGTAACTTTTACTACTATTATTATTATACTGTACAAATGTGTTGTTACTTGTATATTGTGTAAATGTATTTATCTCAATTTGTACATACATTTAGCAATTCTATATGCGCGGGACAGTTGTCTGTTTAGAAAGATGTACAGTGAATGATGTTATTGTTTAGGCTAGGTTTTACTAACACGTACTGAATGTGGATATTTATTTGTGTTTTATGGTTGTTTGTGTTCGTGACTGAGGCATGTCCGTCTATGAGCCAGTACAGATTCAGGCGGGATTTATTACATTCAGTTAGAATTGCGGTATATATAGAGGATATCCCCCAAGTGCCTTGTGATATCATAATTTATCAGCACGAGTTGATAAAGGTATTAAATCCGAGCTGAGCTTTGGCGAGGATTTTTATACTTTTATCAACAAGTGCTGATAAATTATGATATCACAAGGCACAAGGGAGATATTCTTTTTATCATTCATTATAATTTTTTCTAATTAGGATGATTATTAACAGAAATTAAATGGAAATGAACCCTTGCAATGTGTGCTTTGAAGGCATGACGTCATAACAGTTGCGTCAACATTATGATGTCATGCTTAGAACTATCAGGTTTCTTGGTGACGAGCTCGAAAAACGGTCTGTAAACCAATCAAGATTATAAGACGTGATATCTCCTATATCGTAGGAGATATCACAAATTATTAGGTCAACGATATCTCCTGCAAAAGCCTCTAATGGATGATAAAGCATTGTATTAATTAATAATACCCGGTAGTTAGATGTCTACATCGAAAATTCTACTACACTTACTGACATTTTTTAGTAAATCCATTTGAACCTAGATCTTTTCGATTTGATACGATCATTTTAGTTAACTAATGTAATTGATGTATGCCTTTAGAAATGAGGTGTTTTGTGACTGAAATACACAAAATACAGAAACAAAACTGTTACTACATGTAAGTTATTACAGTAACTATGGGCAAGATACATTTTGATAGTGTGAGGTTTTAAATGTAACATTTAGCTGTATTAAATACATGGTAACATACTGCTAAAATGAAAACAGATTATGTTTATCTCCATTCTACCATGACCATGTTTTTTTTCCCGGAATCTTCTTGCATAATTAACCACTGAGTGATGAAGTCATTTCTTGAAACTGGAATGGTATCGCCTTTAGAAGGATGAAAGTAGTAAACAACAAACAATTAGAACAGATCTACAATTTAATTAACACCAATAATACATGAATATTTCTTTGTAAAATATTTAGCTGTAAATGTGTTTGTAACAAAAAATAGCAAGCTATATAAGTAACATGTATTAAAAAAATACTTGTACTTTTTGTATAACATCCCTCCAGAATTTTAATGTCGACCAACCTAATTACTTCGCAATGATTTTTCGAGCAGCTGACTTACAAAGTTACTACGGTCACAGTTTTGGAACCGCTTGTGTACAAAACACAGCATTAGCTTTTGGCATACATCTTACTCAAACAACGTCTTTTAATAGATCTACTGTGGAATTATTTAAATATAGCTTCTAGTCGATTATTTGTTTCATGTTGTGATTACATGTTTTTGATTAGGCATTTAATTTGACTAAACAGTAGATTTCTCAGCATTCATCATTTGCATAAAAATATACATGCACGCATGCACACAGTGACACTTCGTTTATAGTTTCTGTCATTGTTGGACACACATATAAACCTACATGCAAGTGCAAATGCATACATTCATTTTTAGTTATGTAGTTGACATATTTTACATGTAACCAAAGTTTTGGTGGAATAATTTTTATGGTGTTTTTATGTCTTATCAGTGATCAAATTTTATTTATATTTTTATATAAGCTATATATATATACATATATTTATATGTAATGTGAAATAGTTCTGTGTATGCTGAGCTTTTGTTCTGTTTTCTTTGTTTTGTCTGTGAAGTTTTGGACACTGCAATATTCTAGCTATTGGAAATGATTTGGTTTCATTTCTAATAATACAAATAATATCTAGAATATAAAGCCTATCTACACGCAGATTTTTAACCTGGCTTTTTAATCTACACAGTGAAAAATGCACATGGCTTCCGAGATATTGAATTATAATAACACTTGTATAATGCTTCATCCCAAAAACAATTAAAATAATAAAACGACTTTTTTTTCTTTCTCATAGCATTTTTCTCAAAATATACTTACTGAAATTGTTTTACATTATAAACTTTACTTAAACCTAAATGTACTGGTTGTCTTAAAAAATATATATAGTTTTTTTAATCAGAATTGGTAAGAATTATTTTCAAGTCATTAATGAAAAAAATAATGTTTGGCCATATACATGTATATTAACGTCACCTAATTAAGATAAGGTGATAAGTGACAATGTAACACCATTGTCACTTACGACCTTATCTTAATTAGGTGACGATATATACTGTCTATAGAGACTTATCCATCTTCCCAATTTAATTTTTTTATATGATTTTGTAAAATAAAAAAATATGTTTGCCATTTTGGATAAAATAGAGGAAACGTGTCATTGTTAATAAACAAGGTTTAGTACATAAAAGATCCATTTATTGCGGTTGCATACAGTAATGTAATTTGCATCTATCAAATTTTTAACTGGAGCTGATGCCATTTGTATATTCACTGAGTTTTTATGTTAAGTTCTCCATACACTTACTATTTATTACATTTTGTCTTTTACATATTTAAATATAAAAATACAATATTTAAACAAAAAACATTGCAGATCAAATATGATTAAATGTATACATTTACCAATGTTTGATTGATAGTCTCTTGTTTTTGTTCCATGACCTTCACCTCAACTCTAGTGCGTCACTAATTGTTCTCTATTATATACTCTTAGTAGGTAATTTATTATTTTGTTATAGGCCAGAAGGTTATGTTATGTACACTGTCAGAGTGTCATTGTTCATATAAATAAATCTGAATTTATATCTTTTGCATATCACGTTGTCATATAAAAGTAGCACAAAAAACATTCTATTAGATAAATAGTTGTTTAATTTGTTTTTTAATACTGTTTACATGTATAGGCAGATGGAGAAATATTATATTTAATTCTTATCTCATTACAAACTTCAACATTTATATAAACAGGGACCATGGAACAGAGGATGAGGGGGCAATACCTATCGGACTTCTTTACCAAGATAAGGTTTTTTATCATATTTTTTTATATTTCCTTTGCAAATCCACCCCTCACTTTTACTTGGGCCTCCCACTTTTTATCATGTTCGATGGCCCCTGATAAACCATCTCCATTCTAATTACTACAAGTGGAGTAGTCTGGGTCTTTTCAGTAATTACAAATAATGTTAGAGGAGAAATTTGGCATATATATACCACAGAGAAAAGTAGTTAATTCAATAGAATATGTATCCATGTTTGTTCTCACATTTTTATAGATTTAAACCATGTTTACTTTCATTCTGTTAATTCTAGATAAATGCTTGTTATTCTACACTTGTAAGTTACTGCTCGCCTTGGGTGCAGCCTCGGCATTGGGTCCCGGCCTTTGATGGCGGACCGTACCCACGGCGGGGCTGTCTAAACCTCCATTGGATAAAGACACCTAAAACTAATGCTAATGCAGAAAAAAAAACTTATAAGTTTTTGCCAAAGACTGAACATTGATCTCATCCTCCCTATTTCCAGAACTGAAAGATTGCATGAAAGAATTGTTTGTTTAACTGACAACCCAACACATTGTTGAATAACACTCGGTGGCTGTTAGGTTCCAAATAGAGCATCAGTTTAATAGCACACTACAGTAAAACCCCTCTAAACCGAACACAATTTGGACTGAGTACAAAATGTTTTGTTTATGCAGGTGTTCGGTTTATTGAGGTTTAAATAAAGAGCCGTACAGCTTTACAGGACTGAAATAAGTTTTGTTTAGAAGGAATTTCAGTTTACTGATCGAGGGTCCAATTTTAGAGGTGTTTTACTGTAGTAGTAAAAAATTTGAACTGACTGATAAGTTGATTGGATGTACATGTATTTGATTTTATAAAACTACTCCTTTTTTATCCCTGCTAGATTCACTATATGACACAACCATAGATTTTTTGGTGTATCTATTTTTAACAAAAATTAATTTAAGCACATTTATTTTTAAAATCTCAGCGCATTGCAGTTTTAATATTATTAAATGAAATATGTTCATATTTATTGTGGTGTCATTTAATTTGCAATTGTTTATAACAAATAAATGTAAAAAATGCAAAAATTTACGTTTAATCTTGTCTATGTTCAATAAAGAAAGTAAGTTGCATGGCTTTCCGTAATTTAATGTAACATTCAAAGCACATTTCAATTAAATACATTGTATTGATTTTGTCTGTTTAAAGACAACTCAATGTGTTACTCTATCCCTCTTTTACAAGCATTTTTCATTCTCTGTTCACAATTTTTATATGTCTCTTTACTAGGAATTTTCTGAAAAACATATTTTCAATTTCATATAATCCCCCATTTTTGTAACGATTTTGAAACGATCTCTTTTTGTTTTTGATACGATCACTTGTGTAGTAAGATATTTTATAGATCATTGTTCACACCATGGTCCGCTGATGTCACTACGTACTCTGATGTCACTACGTACTGTAATGTCACTACGTACTGTGATGTCACAACGTACTGTGATGTCACAACGTACGGTGATGTCACTACGTACTGTAATGTCACTACGTACTGTGATGTCACTACGTACTGTGATGTCACTACGTACTGTGATGTCACGACGTACTGTGATGTCACGACGTACTGTGATGTCACGACGTACTGTGATGTCACTACGTATTGTGATGTCACTACATACTGTGATGTCACTACGTATTGTGATGTCACTACGTACTGTGGTGTGACTACGTACAGTGATGTCACTACGTACTGTGATGTCACGACGTTCTGTGATGTCACGACGTACTGTGATGTCACGACGTACAGTGATGTCACAACGTACGGTGATGTCACTACGTACTGTGATGTCACTACGTACAGTGATGTCACTACGTACTGTGATGTCACGACGTACTGTGATGTCACGACGTACTGTGATGTCACGATGTACAGTGATGTCACGACGTACTGTGATGTCACTACGTACTGTGATGTCACAACGTACGGTGATGTCACTAAGTACTGTGATGTCACTACGTATTGTGATGTCACTACGTACTGTGGTGTGACTACGTACAGTGATGTCACTACGTACTG
>JAULBR010091312.1:0-12326 GCA_032355825.1 Melanodrymia aurantiaca
GCCTGGCGGAGCACTCACTCTGGGTTGGAGTCGGAAAGTGAGATCCACGAGCAGGATTCGAACACTGTTCCTACCAGGCTGTAGTCCGTGACGTTAACCACTACACCACGGTGGCCAGTTATTCGCAATAATCATGTCTTCGTTTAAATGTGTCGTGTATGATAAGGACCAAATGTGCGTCTTGATTCTCCATACACTCTTGTTTTGCCCAGCTACGTCCTTCTAATCACCGTCTGGCTCGCCCAAGAGTCGTACCCATGAGGCGATGATCTTGATTAGGTCTATAGACCCAGTCATTGTCAATGACAAATGTGCAAGAGGAAGAGACAGAGGGCACAGACAGAAGTTAGCAAGTTATTAAAGATGAAATATTACATTCATCTCCAATGCAGCGGTATAACGGGCCAAGAGTCCTAGGAGATTTGAGAATTGCTATCTTTTATCGTTCTCTAATTTACCATGCCACCAGGGCCGTAGTTACAAATTAGGCCTGCAGGCTTTGCCTGCCTGATATACAGCTTATTACACAGATAAAGTGGCCTATCGATCCATTTAAAAATGAAGATTTATTCCCAATTTTTATCTGATTCGGCTCGCCATCATTTCTGACAGCTGTCTGATATGCCGGTTTTAACGCGGAGACAAGACGATTCCGAGAAAAGGGTTTTAAAGGGACATTCCCGAGGTTAAGAATTATGCACTACACCGTAAATACGTGAGCACCAAATTCTATTGGAACATGTTCTCTGCTTAATATTATGGTACTTGGACTTTCACCTATACTAAGTATTACGTAATAAAAACCATATTAAACTACTACATGTATAACAATTTGGGTGACCAGAAATACATTGGAGATAGAGTTATTGATATGGTAAGCAAGAACATTTCAATTTTAATACTTGGAAAAAAAAACCAGTTCTTTTAGCAGAGAACACGTTACAATGGCATTATGCCCGCAGGTATACTAGCATCCGTTTTCAACTCGGGAATGTCCCTTCAATGCGTCCTCCTATATCATATTAATATAGCGAAAGCGATAACACAAAATGTCGCATCAAATCGATGCATTTAAGTGATCAATAGAATTTGTTCTGGATCCTGACTACAAAGTTAAAGGTCATTGGATTTTTTCAGTTTATAAATCATAGAATTTCTCTCAGGAGAATTGGTCCCGTATGGCTGTCATTTATTCTCCCCAATTTGCTAAATTATTTGTCATTGATTAATGATGACTTGGGAGAGACCGGCTGCGGTTTTTAATCTGCATAAAATGTCATAAGTGCACCATGAGATACATTTCAGATGTATTTCAATCAATAGTTATGTAATCAGCCGTGCACGTTTATATCATTCCATGTGCAAAAGCAAAGATTTCAACATAGAGCGGTAGACTATGATAACTCGTTGTAAGAAACATTTGTTCCATGAATATGTGTATCATGTATGTTTCTGGTCATCAACATTATTACGGTAACTTACTAGTATAGTGTACTTTTTGTAGGCAAAACGTCCTTCGACCATACTGAACTACTAAAATGCATTATATATCCATGCAATAAAATGGATATAAGTGTTAATTTTAATTTATAAAATAATGCTCTATTACAGCAATAACTATTTTACAAACAGCATTAGATGCGCATGTATGGTGGCATTCGTCTTAAAACAAACGCCATCTCACACTTAATGTAGTTTTGTGAAACCATTTTCAAGTATGTTTTTTGTTGTTGATTATACACAATGTAGATTGTATATATTGAAACATTGTTAATTTTGTTGCTTATATTTACAGTATTTAGTTTATATTTCAAAACCATACAACGTACGATCTGCAAAACACATTATTTAACATCATCCACTTTGACTGCGATCTTCCATATACATCACAGCATCTATATTTTTAATTTAAACAGTCTCTAACTATGTATTGGTCTTCATAACTATAACAATATTAGTATGTAATATATGCTGCGATCTAGTTGCTATTACAACGATAAGTAAAATATTGTTTCTGTGATAAAGTTCACCATTTGTCGAAGTGAATTGGGTTTTCTCAAATCTTGAAATGGTCAAATAGGAAGAGAATGATGCTTAATCGTTTTCCTCTTCACCTTTTAGTAGTGTTAGTGCGCGATCTAACTGGGCTTCAGTAAATTTACACAGTAGTTAACCTTTGTATATGAATAAATTATAGCTATATTTCCATAATCAATAGTTAGTAAATATTGGGTTATCTGACAGAGGACAGAGAACACACACGCTTGTGATATGACGTATTTTCTTAACATCTGCACCGACCCCTTGACACAAGGTCACGGGTCAGATACGATGGAAATAATTAACGTCCAAAATCGTAAGGCAGTGTCCAAGGGGATATTCTGATAAAAACCACGCGGCATATATACTCAAGAATCACAACAAAATTAAAGTATACCTGTAGTTATAGTTGGGTATAATTTACTTTCACACTTATATTTTGTTGTTTAGGTTATATCCCATTAAGATTCAAGCACGTCTGTCCTAGACACGTAGCCCAACTCTCTCGAATATCTGCATGTCTAGGAAAGAAGTCTATTTAAAAAAACATTTACTTACATCTTATTGCTTATTGTAGTAGCAACTATTTTATTGCTTTAATATATAAAGGATCGGGCAAAAGTGATCCAAGTTAAACAAATTACAAAGCCATTGTCTATAAATAATTCTTGATCCACAGCGAGTTATGTGTGCTTTTATATAAAACAAAATAATATGCTGAGCTGGTATTTTTGTGGTTGAATTGTTTGTGAGTAATCCTGTATATAGTTGATTCAAATCCCGCCAATTCACTTTTCCTCATTTTACTATATAGGTGAAGTCATTATTCATAGATTTCTCACTTGAATTTCTAAATTTATAGTTAGGTAATGAATACATTATCTCCGCTACAGTTTGACAGCTATACTATCACGGGTTTCTGTTAATTTTAAATTTTATTTTAAATACGTACATAATGAAACAGATTTGCCTTTTATGTGATCGGTGTTATAAGCCATGAATCCTTGTCTTAAATTTGGCAAGCTGAATTGGCGAACCACCACGACGAAGCAAGTGTTTTATCTGATTATTTAGCACCATATATTTTAGATGGATTGAAAGTTGTTGTTGTATGTAATTTTGTACATGTGCGTTTCATCAGTCCACCATCACGAATCTGCGTCATCGCTGAAATTAATAAAATCAGCGGGTCCGTTTACCAGCGATAAATTGTAGAAAATAATATTCTACTTTTTATTGCGGCTAGCTGGCGATCAGTGCAGGGGATAATTGAACGTAATGTCCCCGCAGTGACTTCTTCCTAACAATTTGTAGAAGAGCAGTCGTGTTCTTTTTCCGATCACCATAATTAAGGGGAGTTAACTTCTCACGAAACGCGAATCCAGACGCAAGCCGATTATTTTTGGACGAGCGACAACGAAGAGCAAGTTGTATCTCGGCGTGCACCACTCCGTATGCTGGATATATCTTGTCTTTAATTGAACGCTTATTTGTCTGCGTTTCGTCTGCTCCAATTACAACGGTTTGTTTCCGCAACCTAGGAAAATAACTCTGTTTTTTGGCTAACACTCGTGACAGGTTTGAATGATTTTTGATGACACGCCAAACCTGCTTTGCGAATGACATTAATCTGCATGTTTGTTGTCATTGGTGACAAGAACACGTGGAAACACGATTTAGAGTAATCTTATTTCGTGAAATTGGAAATGAAAATGATTTTTAAAATGTGACGAGATGCTTGCAATCGTGCATTGGAGAGGAAAGCGGGAAGACTTTGAGAAGAATTGGATCCAACGCGATTGTAAGATTGCTAGGCAAATATTCTGCACTTGTCAATCCAAAATAAAACCACCATGCAGCAAAACGAAAATTGTGCTGTCAATAGTTTTATCGAAATGTTAATGGATTGGGTCACAGAGTTTAGATTTATTTATCAGATTTAATACCGGTAGTTATTGAAAAATCATCGTGTAAAAAGATCGTGTTACAAACACATGAGATATATCATGATATACAGATGATAGCTTGCCGATCCGTAAAGTTCCTGAATTAAAAGTTTTCTGAAGTGAACGGATGTGAACATCCTGAAAATATACAATCAACACTAGGAACACACATGTTGTAGAAGACAAATATTTAACAAACGAGCAAATCCCCGATAAACTAGTCTTTTTTGTACAACCAAAGTTAGTTCGGGGTAGCAATGACAGTAAATGTTCAACATTTTTTACAAAAAATAAATAAATATGGCATAACAATAGTTTGCAGCCAAACGTACACGTTATCAAAACAATACTAGTAGTCAAGGATCATTTTCAACACAATAAGTCAATTTTTTATCAAACAGGCAAGCGTTTATAAAAATTTATATTTGTTTTGGAAAATGGTATAATATCGTCTTCGTGCAGACACAGTCACCTAGTCTCTCATTGCAAAACAAATCGTTTAAATAGTTTACCGTCTTAAGATGACGCCGAAACTAAACGTGTCAGGGACATAAACATGACAACGTCTGACAAATCTCTAGATTGCTGCACATGCACAGTACATATATTATGCTTGGTGTGAAAGGCAAAAACGCAAGGCTGTAGCACCGCATGCAGAGTAGGAGAAAAAGAGAATTCTATTTAGTGCCGCAAGCATTAGGAAACCCCCAATGCGCAAGGCAATTTAGTCTCTTATCTTCAAATAGAGAGCAATTTATCCCGGCAATATCTGCAGCCCTCTGCTGGAGCTGTGCGTGGCTCATGGCGCGAGTCTGCTGTTCCTCTCTTGGCTCATTTTCTGTCAAATTATGGCCAATGAAATGGAGTTAGTCGAAGCAAATATCTCAGATTAAGCACATCGGCAGATGTTACATGTCCATCGAATGTGTGACAAATACCACTCTCTGACACGATTGCTGCTTTTTGAGGCATAGTTTATCACTTTCGTTAAACGTATATCCAGATCCAATAGGAGATCAATATAGTAGTGATCTCAAAGATTATTACGTAGCAGTTTGCTTTGGCAGTTGGTTAATGAACTATGTTTAATTCTTATATCGCTACTTAATAATAGAAACTATATTCCTGTTTATTTTTTAAATCTTTTTTGTAGAATGTGTTATTGAGTGTACATGATGCACAATGAAGCGACATGCCTTTATATAAAGTACATCAACTAATGGTGTAGTCACTTCCGGTTGGTTGCAAACTATAAAGCATACATCACACAATGTGTGTCAATTCCACTTGTCGAATACGTAGATCCTCATGATCATTACCATAAGAGCTGAGTACTCTGTCACTTCTGCCCAAACTCGTACATTGCTGCTTAATTCTCTGTCATGTCTGCATACTAAGTACTTTGCTATCCCGTTCTCTTTCATTGCTACCCATTCGCTGTCATTGCTACCCCATTTGCTGTCATTGCTACCCCGTTCGCTGTCATTGCTACCCCGTTCTCTATCATTGCTACCCCGTTCTCTGCCATTTCTACCCCGATCTCTGCCATTTCTACCCCGATCTCTGCCATTGCTACCCTGTTTTCTGTCATTGCTACCCCATTCTCTGCCATTGTATTAATCATAATTTACATAATTTGTGGGAAAATTATGGTTGTAACATAAGACAGGTGGCTACTCAAGTAAGTTTCACAATATATCTAAAGTACGCACGAATACCTAAATTGGAAGACGACGAAAATAGTATCTCCCTTCTCACCCAATAACGAAAAATATTAAATCGACATTAAAGCTTTCGCATGAGGTTTAGCCAGGTGAAGCTCCACACGCTACGGTTTGTGGGCGACAAAAACGTGATGAAAGATGGCTGCCATGTAGACACTGGTTCATAGACTAAAATATCCGTCGCGTATAACTAGTGTTTTATTTTGTAAGAAAAGAATTTTATGAGCCAATAAACGGGTGAGAAATCTTTATAGAGCTTCTGCAGTCAATGGTGTATCCCGATTCCCGACCGATTCCGCCCAGGTGGCCGTCTCATGATTCCCAATACTAAAGTCATGACGCAGTGGGTTCTCCACGAAAACGGCAATGAAAACAAAAAGGCGAATCAGCAGGGTTGGCGGTTGTAAATTGTCCCGCTAATATTACTTAGTTGTAGAAGATTAACCGCCAGTGTGACGTATTGTACTCATCCATATCCTTTACCAGTGTTATCGGTGTTGGCATAAGCACATTGAGTGCTGTATGCAATGAACAGTGGTAGCCTTGCTGTCATCGCTTCGTTAAAATACATCCCTTCGAGTCCGTGTTGTGCCTTGATACGGGTTTGGCCGCAGCGATGATTGGTTTTCTTTTTTCGGTGTAAGAATATCTCAAGCCTGGTAGGAATACAAGTCCAGATATATCGTAACAAAATGGGTTAAAACTTTACGGAATAGAACAATTTTTATTCTAATTATTAGTGTTTCACGACACTGCAGCACACACAAAAAGAAGGATATCGGCTATTGGGTGTCATTATAATGATGTAAACGACAAAAAAGTCAGAGTTTATAGAGCTGATATATATATCATATATATGGTAAAGTCTACAAGCAATAGTGTAAAATGGATATGTTGTAGTACATAAATATATTACTCGGAATAGAACAGTGTGAAACCCATTGTAACTATACTCATGATTAATACCAGTCTGGTTAAGACAAAGATTGCTAGGTAGGCGAAAGATAATTACACATAGCTTTGGACCTCGGTTCCAACGAACTTGTCAATGATGTGTCATATCGGGAAATAGCAGCAGAAATGTTTTGAAAATTTTGACCAGTCAGTGAATGCTAGAACTCTGATGAAACAATGTCTGAGCCAACAGTACACGGAACTGCTTAAAACCGCCAATGCAGTTGACATGCACTGAAATACATCAGGCGTTGTTATTATGCAGACAGCATTATGTAAGATCAGAGGGAATTGACTACTGCAAAGACAAACAGATAGTTTATTTGTTTAACGACACCACTGGAACATATTAATTATGTATACGCGGTAATTGGATGTCAAACTCACGGTTACATCGGCACTTGGTCACAGAGTTGCCGCCACAGAGGCTACTCTTACCCAATAGACGCAAGATATATTTCATGTGCACTTTGCCATAGATATGATAGAACACATCACGGTCTTTGATGGACCAGCCGTTGAGCACTGGTTGGAACGGGAAATAACGCAACGGGTCCACAGAGGAGGACCGATCCTTCGACCCATCGAACCTCAATAGGACGCTCTTGCGCTGAGATACGCGTCTCTCCTGCAAAAATAAAGTCCTTCCCACTATAGTTCAGACTTCAAACATCGTTATGTTACTGTAGCTAATCTGCTATAGTTGTACTCCGCCGTGGTTTGTAAATGAAACCCGAACGAAATAATGAACGGCTGTTACGTTGTTTTAATTATATTTCATAAAGATACTTTTATTTATATATTGTTAGGACGGTGCACAATCTGTTAGGAATTCAAACCATGACGTATTTTATGTGTGGAAACAAAGAGCGCTCTGTTCAGAGTTTAACAGACAGAAACGACGAGGTTGAAGCACGCATCACCAATGGTGCGTTGAAACTTGTCACATCTTTTTGATTGCACGCCCGTCCGCTTGGACGATTAGTTGCGCTATATCATCGCCATAATGCTAGTATATTTTTAGTTTTCATTTTATTAATGGTGCCACACCTGTCGTGGACAGAACTCTCTGGCGAAGTCAGAGGTTGTTCCCATGTCAGGTGTGCTTGAACAGTTTTCTGATGGAAGCACACCAAAAATGACCCAACTCAACCCAACCCAATGGTGCCACACTTAGAGAAGCAATCGTACGTGTCCCCTGGCTCTGTTTGTGGCTGTCAGTGTGTATAATGGACACTTTTTGAAAATCAAATCCCATACTTTAATAATTAAGGGTACACTAAGACGGATGCCACAATATGTGCGCATCTAATTCTATTTGTAACATATTTCTTGCTTTTACTCTGGCTGTCGTGTGAAATGCATTCATTTGTTTTGTTATTCTTTCGGCTAATATTGGCCTTCATGAGAATTCTGGCTTTTAGTTTGGCTGTCGTGTGAAATGCATTCATTTGTTTTGTTATTCTTTAGGCCAATATTGGCCTTCATGAGAATTCTGGCTTTTAGTCAGAAATATCGTATAAATAGCAGTACCGGTATCTACTGTGGCATTTGTCTTAAAACTAGGCATTGTGCCTTCAAAGAAACTAACTTGTTCTTTCAACATAGTTGATACAACAGAAATGGTATGTGGTATTCCGTCAGTGATAAAGTGCATATAAAATAATGTTTGCTGTTTATCCATAAATAATATTATATGTGGCTTATTCGTCGACAATGCGTCGAAATCACTGCGCGTTTATTGTTCTGCATAAATGACTAATGGCGTATACAAAGGGGGTGAAGTGGTCTATTGTCTCCTGTCTTTGCCATAAAAGATATCAGTTTAGATAACTGAGAAGTTTATTTTCATAAATATGACATATGTAATACATCAACAATGGCGAATAACAAGCGACGCCCGTGAAGCTGTAAACAAATATATTGCACCCTTCGCGCTACGGATATATCGTCTGTCGGCCTTACAAGTGACCACAATAGCCGCTGGCTACTTATCTTCTCAGCTGATTGTACGAACTGTAGCTAACAGTGACACTTCTGTTTGTCTATCAACACATAAAACTTCATTTGATAAGAAACTCGTTCATTGCTATATCATAAACATTCATTTTTTGTTTTACGTGTTATTTAATATGCGTGAACTATACAAACGTATTATAATTATTTGTTTAATGTTATGGTTAAATACATCATGGATAGATGCGAATCTCCATTTTGTATGTATTTAATAGAATTCGATCAGATAACGTAAATTATTGCCTTTTTGTATAATTTTTTACAAGAGTGTAAACGACCAGGAATTTACTAAATACCAGTGGACGTAACAAATACCAAAAAATATAAGAAATACTATATTTTTACTAGTCAAATGGTCAATCTTTATTTTTACGAAAACCATTTTTTATTAACAACATTGCTAAAATGTATTAATTTGCTGCAGAATATAATAATTATATTATATATTTCATGTTAATAAAACAATAATACATCAAAGGCGGTAATTATATCTTCAGGTACTTATATGTCAATCAAAAAGAATTAAATGAAAAACGGCCGTAGAAGTCTTTTATCTTTAATAGCTATACCTCCCACTGTAATTGATACGTCAGTGTCTACATAAAGTCACGCCCATTTTGGAACGTAGGTCAACTGACGTGATCTTGCATTCAATGAAGCCAGTTAGCACGAGTGCAGTCACAAATCAAGATGGACACACATGCAGCATGTTTACGTACACCTGTACCACTTTAATATTGCGCACGCCTATGAACCTGGGCTAGAATTTAGCGTTTCGGTTGTTCATTTTAAGAGATAGATCGTTTAAAGTAGCATTATCGCAGTTGACATGTGTAAATACAATGTACTTATATTTCTATTACTTATATAAATAATTTATAATTAAAAACAAAATTGTTTGCTAAAGAAAACGCCAGACTTGGTTCAATATTGTGTTGTTATTATTATTATTATTATTGAAAGCAGTAATCTGTCTATAAGGCTGGGATTATCCCAGAATAAACTAACTTGTATCATAATTTGTGACGATATGATTTGGTTTTTAATTAACATTCCATGTTTTATTTGTAACGAACAAGAGACGAAGACATATGTCGTATTATATTCCGTGGCGTTGGTGAAACTAGTCTTAGAATGAGAATGTAGCAAAGTATTTTAGAAATTACTTGGACACCAAAATGCTGTGGCAGAAGGAATATTGCTAAAAATACTAAAATAAAACCTAAAGTCATCTCTTGCATAGACAAAAATGGTGTGTGGCTTAACCAGGAACATAAGGTCGAAAATAAGATTGATTAATTTTCACGAATGAATACATAGTAATTAGACGATTTTCAAATTTATATAATATTAATATATCCTAAGCAAACATAATGGTGGTATAGAACTGCCTCTTCATATCAGTGACTGCCGTAATTTAGTGTAAAAATGTTTTACGTTTGATACTCTTGTCTTCCAGTGCCATTCGTACCTACTTCTATGTCTCCATAATTAATCCTAACAGCTTCCACAAATCATCAGTAAAACACAGGCGTTGTCACTATAAGCCATTTTCCCGACTCTCTCTTTGATGTTGCCGCTCAAGTGTACTGAAACACCTGTCCGCCTGTGTTTGGTCGTAAACATGGCCTTACAGCAGACAGAGAAAGGGAGACCTTTTGACAGGCTGGGAATATACAGTAATTTATGAAGTATGAAAAAATGGAGATGCAAAGACATTATTAATTTTTCTGAAACGTCTTCAGGTGGTTGCGAAGCTTTCCAATGTTTGTCTCAAAATCTTGCGATAAGAATACAGCATACAAGTAGTATAGTCGTAATTATAAACACATAGTATTTCAAGAGCTTTTTATATAATTAGCAGGTGGTCTCATATAATTATAAAATGTAATGGAGCATTTTTATTTATTAAAGTTAACATGTAGTTACATTACTTACATTCAATCAGTGCATTTGTAGTAACTGAGTCAGAGTATTATCCTTGGAAGTTTGACTATAATAATTTAATACCATGCATATTCTTTTACACAGAAGTATACAATCTGGATGACCAAATATTGTAAGCAATAACATGTAAATAATTTTGATAATCTGGTTAACAAGATATTTTAATAAGATGTAAATAATTAAGATAATCTGGATAACCAGATATTTGAATCAATAAGATGTAAATAATTTTGATAATCTGGATAACCAGATATTTTAAGCAATAAGATGTAAATAATGTTCATAATAAGTAACGTTCGATTAGCCAGAAACATGTTACAAAATGGCATTAGATGCGCATGTAGTGGCACTGTGGTAATGGTGGCATCCATGATTGTCGAAATTTATATTTATATCCACGAGTTTATCCTGTGAATCTGGTATTACGTTCAACTCGCTAATTCTTATGAAAAAATAAATAAAATAAAATAAAATTCTTATGAATCAACACAAATAACATCTATTCAGTAAATTGCGTTATAAATTAACCTCGAAACAGTGTCAGATGATAGCACGTGTTTGCACTCAGCCTGTTGCACCCGTTGCGAGCACAGCGTTAAATATGCAATATGTTTAGATATCTCACTCACTACCAGTGAGTTTTACGTAATATTAAATACATGATTGGAGTTAAATATACATGTATGTGTAATGGCTTTACATGTACATTGATTTACTGACACTGATGAAATGTAAATGATGTACACTTAATGTGTCGGCAAAAGCGTGTGATTCACGTGCACGAAAATAATAATATTGTACGTTTCTCTGAACAGACAAGTAAATGTACACTAAAGATAATAAGTTTATATTAACATGCAAGACACTACTGTTAGTATTTAGTGTATAAAATGTACGAACGACAGGGATAACAAAAACGTACTTGCTGCTGCTTGGTAGTATTTCACTGCGGGTATCCAGTGTTTACTGAAACAAAAGACAAACAATCATTATAATCATGGCATACCAAATATTATATGGGCCAACGATAGAAACATAATTATAGACTGTTTATTTGGCACTTATAGGTGGACAGTAATCACTGGTATCTTTGTTTAATTGTCCAAATATACATGTATAACAGTTCTTTGCTATTTGGGAAAGTACTAGTATCAGATAAAATATGTTTAGCACTGATATAATGTACTATTATCACATAATAATAATCATCATCATCATCATCATAATATGATAATGCTATCTATTCAACTAATTATTTACTGTATATGCTCCTCTAGTTACTGCATTATAATGATGTCACGACTGTAACATTATTTGTTATTATTGCCTGTACCAATACGCTATGATTGTGGTAATAAAGAGTTGAATTGTGATGTGACGGATATCTTATCAGTGTTCTCGCTGCCTGTGTACGCGTGTCGCATGGCACTCCTATCAAGATTTCTTTACTCCGTCATCACTTTTTTGGAAAACCTATTACGTTTTGTTGCCATGTTATCACGTTTATCTGAACCGCTATTTGAAGATGCCGATTGTTTTTGTCATCTATATTAAGAGTAATGATTATGGATGTAAATGCATTAAGTAGATATTATCAGAATATATGTATAATATTATGTGTATGTGTGTGTGTGTGTGTGTTTGTGTGTGTGTGTGTGTGTGTGTGTGTGTGTGTGTGTGTGTGTGTGTGTGTGTGTGT
>JAULBR010091323.1:0-12326 GCA_032355825.1 Melanodrymia aurantiaca
CAGTGTTTTCGCTTGTTATAATGATTATACGCAAATTAATTGTCTTGTGGCTGGCTCCATTGCTTTCGTCACGAGAATTTGTGAGCGATCGTCTTTAAACAGATCCTGTCCAACAGGATTTGTGTACCAATTTTTTTATCTCTGTATTAATTTGAATAGTCAATTAATTTATTATACAAATTTTGCTAACATATTATCTCAACGAAAAATATTTGATTAGGTTAATTGGCACTTCGACCAATCAGGAATTAGACATAATAGACCAATCTACTATGGAGGATCAATCCATCGACCTCATGCACCGTAGGCTTATTTACTAATCACAGATCTTGATCTGACATACATGTACATAATTATTTTTTTTTATGTACAAGGTGAACAAGCAAGCAGTTTTCTATTATTCCATGATAAGATCTCGAAATATGTAAATGCACATTGAACATAAAAATTCATAAATGGATAAAAGATTAAAAAGATTTTAAAGATTAACCTTCAAAGAGTTGGAGCACAATAAAATGAATTTATGTATGTAATATTGTAATGAGGTATGTATATGAAATAGGATGTGTGTACTTTTATACATGTATGTATATATATACAGCATGGTTTGCAATGTGCATCGAACAATAAAATAAATAAAATATGTGACGTTTTTGAGAAGAGAGTTGACTTCATAAAATACCAGAGATTTTTCTAATTTACCTGGTAACTACAATTAAATAGTATAAAATGTTAATGTGCTGCATCCCCTAATACCTCACAAATTTAAACTGTGCAAACAATGGCTAATTTACATTACCTTCCAGGTATTAAAATACTTATCGTTGACTAAACACGGAACGAGATGTTCCTTGAATGAAGGATATTATTAAATATTTTGACACATTAGATTGATTTAATGACGGGTTATAGATTCTTAAAATACCATGTTGAGAAATTACGGTCCTCGGGGGAAGCGATTACCATGTTTTCTTAGACCTTGATAATTCATCACCAATACACATACATAATTATACTGATGTGTTCATTAACCATATGCAGTTATACTGCATGATGTCTTCATGAACATGCACTCATTCTCCCATGACATGTTGCAGATTGCAAACATACTTGTCAAAATTGTGCAAACTGTATTTTGAAATCCACCAGTTTCCTTAATATTTAATCCTAATCTACACATTTCAATTGGAGTTATTTGACTAACCTATTATAAGTATTTCTGTATTTCATTATTTAAGATATTGCCTACATTATACAACTAAACTGTCATCTAACTCACATTTCTCACTAAAATTTCAATAATTTTACTTTCTGTAACATTTTAAGGAAATCTATCACAGCTTTTCATTACTAACTCCATATGTTCAGTTACACATAGATCTGTTCTTTTTGTCGCAAATAGGTGAAATAATCCTGAAGCGACTTTAAACTGCAAATCATTCATTCATTCTGTTCTTTTTCATAAAAGTTAAAACATCTGTTTTGTGATCCCTACAAATGTTTTTATAGACTATAATGTGGATTAGTGTACCCATGTAATGGTATAATATTTCAGTAGCACTACCTAATAAATAAGTTAAAGTAGTGATTAAATTTAATGGGATTTTCCTTGTCTCCGGTTATTTGAAATCTGTCTTCAATAATACAAGGTTATATGTCACCAGCAGATGTCACCTATTTCAAACTATGGAGTGAGGTTAGGCCTTGAAATGGAAGTGGCTATATAACCACTGAAAATAAGTTAAACAAACAAAAATGAAAACTAACAAAAATAGGTACGGTATCAATGTGTTTATAAATATTTATGTTTTATTTTATCTTCATCGTTTGCTTTAATTATTCTCATCAATTTTCACCTTCATATATTTTCCACTTCTTTCAACTTTTTTAGGCTGCCTGCAACTTAAAATAAATCGCTTAAAGTTGAAACATGTGCCACAAGCCTAAAGATCAATGTTATTCAATTTACTACAAACTTCCTGATTGGTTTAGCAAAAGCTGTGTTATGTACTGTCCTGTCTGTGGGAAAGCGCATATAAAATATCCCTTACTGCTTATCAAATAGGAGTAGCAGGTTTCCTCTCTCATCCTAGCACTAAGTTCTGTCCTTGACAGGCAGTCGAGGCAGCTGGACCGTGTGATCATGACAGACATGCTTGACCCATAAATGGATATAAACATTTAAATAAGTTATAACTAACTATATATATATGTGTATATATATATATACTGATACTGATTCACCTTCAACAGATTCACTGATACATCACTGATTGTTGAATGAGATCAGTGATGTTTAAACTGTGCAATATTGATATCCCTATACTACTGTCCTGACATTAGAGACAGAGAACCGAGTTCGATGCCCCTAGTGTCCTGACATCGGAAACGGAGAACAAAGTGTCGGTTATTATTGTAGTTACAGCTGACCGAGTTTCTATTAGCACATGCACAGGTGCTGCCTTCAAATGGCATGTTTATCTATTAACGTATAACATATAATCAATAGTAACACATAGCACTTATCATCTCTTGCTCGGTTAACCCAGTCGGTTGAATACATCAATCAATATAAGAGCTTGTATTTTAGAATGTACGATTGTGTATTTAATACTATTAAATTTAATATATTGCCAAAAAAATGTGTTTGCAATCTTTGACTAATTTAGATGAATAACAGATGTGCTATACCAATCCAAATTAGCTACGAGTGCACCTGGGGGATGGGGTAGGGGGTATGACTGAAGAATGGTACCACCATTTAACGGTGTCTGGCTCATTCTTAGAGTGCTGAAAGCAGAGACAGATCCTAAATTTATAAATAGAAGGGGCCCAATATATAAACATGGGATCAATATAGAAAAGAACATTTCAATAATTAACTAAATAAAGGGAGGACCGAACCCATTGGACCCAACTAAACCTGGACAGCACTTGCAAAATGTCTTTTCAAATTATTGGAGGAACCATTAACTCCTCTGCCCTCACTCCGACCTCCCCCACAGTCAGATTCACTGACCCTGTAATATCAAAACACAACAGCTTCCTTGTACAGATTAGCACCACTGGCTGGTATGATATAACCCACAATGAGCAGATTTGCATCAACAGACAGACAGAGGAAGCAAAATAGATACTCAATCTTTATAGGTTATGTGTTCACTGGAAGCTTACTAATCTTGTTCTATCTATATCCACTGATTTATTGTTGATATGTAAAAGAAGTCATAATTATATGTAACTGTTAAGGTCAATTCACATAATTATTATAGTTGATGGGTCATGTTCACATATGCATGATGCGTTATATTCAATTATGGTTAAAGTGTTATGTTCACGATTGATTTATTGATGTGTTATGCTCACATATGGATGATGGGTTATATTGAATTATAATGGATGTATTATATTTACATATGGTTGATGTGTTATTAATGTACTGTTTTCCTGCCACAGATGCTGGTTTGGTGTTTGGCATTCCGCTGTGTAAATGCATCACCAATGATCACAAGTTGAAGAAAGCTCAAAGCACTTCCACGAGTACGCTGAAGGCTCGCAGTGAAAGTGCCGACATCTTGTTGTCACCCAGGCCAAGGTATATCGAATAGTTTTATCTCTTTTGTTTTAACAAAACCAGGAACCCCTTGAATGCAAATCCAATTTAATAATTAATAGACATGTCATTTGAAATGATCTTTTTAGTGATTATAAATAATATATTCCTCGATTTTGATGTAAAAAATAGGGTAGGGTAGGCCAGGTCGGTGGGGTATGGGGATGCAAGGTTCCAATTTGGTAAGACACATGGTGTTCTATTTGGGAAATATAGTCACAATGGGAAGATTATGTTACTCCTTATTGGAAAACACTATCAGAATAGACATATTTGTTTGCGAGATATTCTCAATAAATGTACTAACTTCTTGTTTTATTGTCTCTGTGCTTAAAGAACATGTTTATCTTTGAACAGGAAATCAAGTAGTTCATCTCAGAGTTCTGTAGACAATGCACCTCACAATGGCAGTCTGAACACCAGCATGCCAGCCTACAGAGTGAGTCCATTTTGTACATACATGTCTTCTGTTCAGTACCTATCTTAGTATTATAACACCCTTGTATTGATAGAGCTAACAGTGCTTTTGATTTATTAATAATATGTAGTTGGTAAATAGGTTTATTAGGTAATATAATCTGTAATATGCAATGTTGCTACTTTTTATAGTTAACAATATATTGATTATGCCAAATAAATTTACAGAACAGATGCAGGAATGAAATGATCATTTATGCAATTTGTGTCAGCCTGCATTTTATACATAATAAAAAAGTATTTTATGCGGTGTAAAATGGCATGTGTTATGTCTCTTTAATACCAATACCTTGCCAAAGCATGTTTCTGAATTGTTTGAACGCTTTAACCAATTTCGAAATTTATGATTAAATGTGCAACAAAGCTAATAAATTTGGTGCTAAAGAGATTCTGTTTAAATCAGTCAGTGAAAATACCCTTGAGCTAATTTGTTCCATTATTTGTGGTTGCTGGAATGGTTATTGTACAAATTACATTCCTCTTTAAATATTTTATAAATATTATTATATTTTAAAAGTATTATTGTTTCGTTTACTTTTTATTACATATCTTTTCTGAAAGTTGTTATAAAATATAAATTTTGCATTTCAGAGAACAGCCAGTTCTGATTCGTTATCTGAATCAGAAAGTAGTCGCAACACGAGTTCTAGTCTAATCGATGCTCTCTCGCTGTCACTGTCTGATTCACGGCAGAGCAGTCTGCGTGTTGGTCAGCCTGTATATGCTACTGGCAAACCTCAAGTTCCAGAAGTCGTACAAGTGTGTTTTAACCACCTCAACACTTATGGTGGGTAATGCAAAACAACTCTCTTATATAGTACCAACAGTCCTACATAAATTTTAAATTTACATAACCTGAAAGTTGGTTATACGAAAAAGACTTGCATAACATATTCTGGTTTGTGTAACCCGTTTTCTACAATTACCGGTAAAACTAAATTAAAGATGAGACAAATGCACTGGCAATTAGAAAGCATAATTATGTTAAGCATAATATTTCTAGGAATTGATCAGTAGTTGTAGTCAAGAGAATCAGACTTTGTTTTTTCTATATGTTTGAATGTGAGATTAACTGTATGTTTTCAGGGTTACACATATTGGGAATCTTTCGTGTTGGTGCGTCTAAGAAGCGCGTGAAACAGCTGAGAGACGACTTCGACAGTGGGAAGGAATCATCTCTAGATGAGTCTCACCAGCCACACGACGTCGGAGCTCTTCTCAAGGAATACTTTCGTGATCTTCCACAACCTCTGCTCACCCGAGATCTGTACCCAGCTTTCATAGCAACCAGAAGTAAGAGAAATACACTTAGAGCAAATCATAGCTTTTATAGCCACCAGAAGTAAGAGAAATACACTTAGAGCAAATCATAGCTTTTATAGCAACCAGAAGTAAGAGAAATACACTTAGAGCAAATCATAGCTTTCATAGCAACCAGAAGTAAGAGAAATACAGACTTTACAGACTTTATCCTTTTCTTTTTCCCATTCTTGATCTGTCTTGTCCTTTGCTCAATGACACTACATAACAGTAAAAGGCAGATATTTTCTAAGCACATCTCTGGGCCAATGTGTTCCCTTGCTTCCAACTATTGATCCACAACTGATTCATCAAAAGCTGTGGTGTGTGGGAAAGTGCACATAAATGATCGCTTGTAGTTATTGAATTAGAGTAGCCTATGTGGCAGGGATATTCATAAAGCCCCTACTTGGAGATCATTTTCATATGAACTTCTTACAGTGGGAGGTTATCATGTGGGGATATGGGCAGCAAATTTGAGGCACCTGTGAGATCTAGGTGGCACCAACACCCAAATCTGATTAGGAACTGCATAAATGCCAATGTTTTTCACAATCCGATCAACGTTAGGACTGGGTTTGATCCTTTCCCTCCCATTCTAATCCTAACAGAAAACACTGATCAAGTGTCAACTGAACTTTGTACATGAATAACTTATTTACATGCTTATATCCAATTAAAGTTCAAGAACGTTTGTCATGGCCATGCAGTCCAGCTACCTCGACTGCCTGTCCAGGACAGAAGTTAGTGTTAGTATGAAAAGAAATCCACTACTTCTATTTGATAAGTAGCAAAAGATCTTTTATATGCTCTTTCCCACAAACAGGATTGGAGCCTGTATTGGGATTAAAAATTCCATATTCCAAGAATGGGATTCAAAGCCCAATGTGTTAACCACTGCTCTCCAGAGGCCGGTATGAAAAACAATCCGAATATGGCTTTTATCGTCTTCCAACGCATAGTTCGGATTGTGAAAAACATTGACATGTATGCAAGGTCTCTTATGTTTTTGTATTTGAAACCCTCAACTCTAAGTGAGTCCCACCTAACATGGAATCCAGATTCTGACCTTGCCTTGCTAATAGTGGTCCATGTCTCACCGTACACCTACTAACCCCATCAACCGAGTGTTTTGTAGAAACATTACCAACCACACAATGGCTGAGATCAACATGTCAGGAAATAGAAAACATGTTTGTTGTTTTTGTCAACATTTTCTCGGAACATTACATGTGCTGTATCCATTAACCTGCAGCAGATGCCAGCAACAGTTAATTATTTTGACATGCTGTACATTAAAGCTATCAAACTTAGTGCTCGTTATCTGCACTGCCCGGGATCCGGTCACAGTGACATGTTCACTGCAGTCAGTTTCATGTTTCCTAAATATTATTTATCAAACTAATGTTTTCAATCTGGTTATTTGTAGTTCAGTCGAACTGTAAGTGCATGCATACCACTGGGCAATGTCTTTTAGATTTGTCTGTATACACCAAGCTGCATGGGTCTGCAGGTGCAACAGTTACTACATGCAGTTTTAATTCATCGATGTTTGTTTGTTTCACAGCCAGGCTTATTGTAGCTTTCTTACATTCCTGTGTTATAGAAACAAATAACTTACAGGCATGGTACATACCTTAGTAAATAAAACTTGTTTAGGCATTAGTATCTAGTAGACAACATTAACGCCTTGTTTATAGTACATGTATATAACAATAAAAACAGTAAAACTTATTAGCATTAAACTAGTAGATAGTAGATAACAGTAAAACATGTTACTGGCATTAGTACAACAGTGAAAACTTGTTACTAGACATTAATTAATGTATATAGTAGATGATATAAATGTAAGTACTCACAACATTGGATAATCTACAGGAAAAAATGCTTTGTTGCTATCCGTTATACAATTAAAACATTCTACAGTGACTAAAAATACCACCAAATGTCAAAGAGAGGCAATTTCTCCATGTTCGTTTTACAAATGTTTACACTGCTCGTATCAATGTAAGTACTGTAGTTTATTGTGAATGTAATCTATTGTAGAAATCAAAGATCGACACAAACAGTTGACAGCGATGCGGCTGCTGGTTTCTCTCCTTCCAGTACCCAGCAGAGATACGTTCTGGGCACTCCTGAAGTTCCTCTACAAGATGGCACAACATTCTGTCGACTTCACCGAGACAAACGGCAACATTGTAAGTATGCAGGTCTAGTCCATATTTGCATTTTTAATATTTCTCAATAGGATTATAATTCAACATTTTATCACAATGCTATTATGTTGATTAAATTAATCTCTTATAATAATATTTGATACACTTTTAGTTGCCTGGAAACAGAATGGACAGCCACAACCTAGCTACACTGTTTGGTCCGAACATCTTACACAAGTCTAAGATGACGACAGAAAAGGAATTTGTTGTTGACAGCACCGAGCAAGCAGAACAGAGCAAAGAAGTCATCGAGGTTGTCAAAGATATGATCGACAATCACTATGAAATCTTCGAGGTTAGTCTTGCCAATTTGATACTAAAAATGTAGTCTATTTTAGACATCTGAATTATTATTCATTGGTTTGAGTGGAGTGTTGGATCAGAGAGCTGCTGTTTAGAAAGAAACTGGATTAGACAGAGTGCTGTTAGGACATATTGTGGATTAGACAGCTGCTGGTTTGGACGGATAGCTGAATTACATAGATCAAGTTTGTGACGACACCACTGGAACACATCGATTATTAATCAGTGGTTATTGGATGTCAAACACATGATTATATCGACACTTGGTCACAGAGGAAGTCTTCTGTTGCCACATAGGCTACTCTTAGCAAAAAGCATGAAGGGATTTTTTTATTTGCACTTCCTCACAGACAGGATAGCACGCATAACAGTCTTTGATAAACCAGTCATGGATCACTGGTTGGAATGGCAAATAACCCAATGGGTCCACTGAGGATGATTGATCCCTCAACCCATCGATTATTAGATAGATCTATGCCAGTTTGGACAAAGTTGTCTGATTTGGGTTCTAGTATGTACTTGTTGAATAGTCACAAACATGATGGTGTCTTTTGTTTTTCAGGTTACTCCAGAGCTTCATGATGATATCATCCGTGTTCTCATGATAACCAATCCAGAAACAGCAGACAAAGTGCTCAAAAAATTATCAAATGATAGTGTGTAAGTATAAACATTTTGTCTGATGAAGACAGTATAACAGAAGAGATGCATGAATGTTTATAAAGCTTTGATTTCAGTTGGAAAAAAATAAACATGTTATTATTCAGTACATTATACTAAAGGATCTTTTTAAAACAAATACCTGCACGACAATGACACCAAGGCAAGCTGTTGGCATGATCAGGGTCATTTAGCTTAAGTTTAATGTATTCCATCATGTCGCAAATACATCCTACAAGCACCCTTTCCCAGCACCACAATTCTTTTACATTTCATCGTTTGGTCTTTGTTGACAACCCAGCAGTTACATGTACCACCATGTCTTTGCCATTCTCATTGTCTGTAATTATCACACATATTAACATCTGGTTTCTTCTCTATTTCAGCATCGATCCCGACCCCGACACATCGAGCAGTGTGTTTGATGACAGTGATTCCCCGTCACTGCCTCACTCACCATGTAGTGATGCCGACCTCTTGTCACATTCTCGCAGATTGCATCCTGTGCACCAGCCCCTGCGTTGTACAAAAAGTGCCGACCTACGGACAAACCCAGTGATTCAGATAGAAGATGACAGGATTACTGGTTCCTTCGAGGACAAACAATATCCAACTATATCTATTGAAACAACTCCTAGTCCAAAACCGTCAAGGAGTCCGTTTGGTTACAGAAAACCAAAATTAAAAAGTCCAAGAGATAGTTCAAGTCCTGAAGTGTCTTTAAGACCTCAACATGATCCGCGCAATCGGCCATTTTCTGAAGGATTCTCACACAGTCTAGCCATTCCAAAACCAAGTTATTTGCGAGAGAACAGCAGTTCAAGTATTAGTAGTTATCTGTCATCTCCGAACAGTCCTGCTGGCTCTGAGAGCTCCGTACAGTGGACAAGTCACTCGCCATCTAGCTCACCAAACATCTTAAAACGTTCTTCATCTCAGAGTCGGCCATTAAATTTACAAATGGCCGACCCTCAGAGAGATGTTAAGTCGGCTGTAGGGTCAGCCGAGTGGCAGCGAGAAAGGTGGCATCACTGGGAACTAATAGCTGCGGAGAAAACGACAGACACGTATGAACAGGAGACGCTAGTGTGACAGGGTTCAGACAATATCCTGTTTGATACTGTACTCGAGTCGAACACAGATTGGCAGTTTCAAGTAATACTGCATGTATAGAACACTGTATAGACGGTCTCTTTAGAACCCGTGATCACCCTTAGGGCAGGGAATGGCTGGGGTTGGGTAGAAAGGGGTGATAAATACAGAATATAGGATTTATTTACGTTGTAGATTGGTGATCTTTCTATAGCATGTTCTCACAGGTCTTCCAGGCTTCAGTTGTGGCTATCGCTATAATGTGTATGTATACTATTGTGGCTATAGTTATAATATGTATACTATTGTGGCTATGGCTATAATATTTATACTATCACGGCTATGGCTGTAATGTGTATACTATTGTGGCTATAGCTATGATTTGGATACTATTACGACTATGTGTATACTATTGTGGCTATGGTTATAATGTGTATACTATTGTGGCTATGGTTATAATGTGTAAATATAGTGTTGTATCTATGGATGTAACATAAATATATAATAGTGTGTATACTATTGTGGCTATGGCTATAAATTATAAAGTGTGGCTGTTCTTCAAATATAGTAAATGTCCAAAACTTACTTAATTTGTGAAATATCCCATTAAATATTTGTTATAATAGTTAATATATTATTACAAATGTTTTGAACTCATAACATTTGTACGCTAATGAAATGTACAAAATAACACAAGTGCTATAACAACTCAATTAAAATTTCATTAAAATAAACCATTTCTAAACATAATTTAATCCATATCACAGTTATTAATATAAGCAATTAATGACTGCGATATGGATATTAATTTTCTAATATAGTTAGATAGGGTTATATTTTCTAAGGATAATAAAACATGAATTTAAGTGATACCAGTGCAAACAAAATATTTGCTGATTTTTTCACAAACCTTTATATGATTTTCTTTACTTTTATAGATTTGTTAATACTCTAGACTTTGTCAAAGATTTAGTATTACATGTACTTACAAAGGTTATTTTTAACCTGAATAGGATTGCTTAAAAAGATATTCTGTCACAGGGTTTGGGTAGAAGATAAAATTGACCCTGTTACGCATTAAACTAATGTCAAAGCATTGGAACTATCATATTAAAATAGTTTTTTGGCATTATATTTGTACGAGACACAATATACGCAATTTTACTTAAATATAATAAATGGTTATAATTTTGATATTTTAATTAAGTTTCATTAGTGGCAGTGGGTTTTTGAAATATTATTGATATAATGGCATACAAGTAAACGTCAAAACTGATTGCCCACAAGAGATCTATGCAAGAAGTGTGTATATATGGCTGTAAATGTGAACCTAGCTTTGTACAGTTCTTTAGCTGTAATGTTATTTGTATATATTGAAATGAAAGTGCAATTTGTTGTTTAAATTGTTTCACATATTATACTAAGCATTATTGTTCTGTGTTGTTGACTGTATTGTATATATACATTATATATAGGATTTAAAATCTTCATTTTATAAAGGTGTTTTATGTCCTGTATGTACATTGTCAATATATATCTGTTATTGCAAATGAAAAATCAGGTGTGAAATTGGGTAGTCCCCTTTCTTCCATTTTATTTGTATTTATATATATACATATATATATACTTAAAGCATAAAAGTTGCTATCATTGTTTGAATATTGTGTTAAATGTGCTTGTCGCACATTGATGTTAATTCTTGTCAGTTTTAGATCCTATTTGAGAAATCAAATGGAATAAGATTTGTCATGTAATGAACATAAATTACAGGTAATTGAGTCCTTTTGTACTGTATTGAAGTGTTCAGTTACTGAAACGCTGGTTTCCATTGTATTGAAATGTTTCAGTACTGAACCACTCATCCGTTATGGTAGGGGCCGTTCAAATATTACGTTACGCTCTTTTTGACAAATTTAGATGCCACCCACCTAACTGTAGTGCTATATTAGATGCATACACCATAATATTAAGTATTACACAAAGACAAACACCACACACACCCTCACTCCCATCCCCATCCATGCAATCCAACTCACAAACAAGTCACACACGTTACACTATTACGTCACACAGTTAACTACAACTATTTCCTGAGCAATATTTGAATGGCCCCTTGTTTTATTGAAGAAATGTATATGACATACTACCAGAGAAATATTATGCAAAGGAAAAAGAGAAATGAATAATTTGTATTCTAAAGACTAACACTGTTGCAGATTGGCTGTAAAACATAACACGTTTAGTGTGCAGGAATTATTTACTAATTTCATGGCTGGAACAACCTTGTAAAAGTTCCACAATTTTCTTAACGTCAGTGATATTAATCTTGATTACAAATTTGTAAAATTGGGATTTTCAAAATAGATATGACCAAATCGTCACCTAATTAAAATAAGGTTGTAAGTGACAATGTAACACCATTGTTACTTATGACCTGATCTTAATTAGGTGACGAAACATCCTACATTTTATACTAGAAATTTATTGACTTTTGCCACGATTGGAGATATAATCTGGTTTATCATTGTAACACTTTTGTTCATTTCAATCTACTGCAAAATAATTCTGATTAATAATTTATCATGATGATCCTGCATAAATGGCACATGTTGATTTTGTTCAAAAAACTAAATTCATTATTTATGTTCACAAATATTTTATGTTTT
>JAULBR010091334.1:0-22299 GCA_032355825.1 Melanodrymia aurantiaca
ACACCTACCCATTGAGCCTTGCGGAGCACTCACTCTGGGTTTGGAGTCGATACTGAGATTAAAAATCCCATATGCCAGGAATGGGATTCGAACCCAGTACCTACCAGCCTGAAGTCCGTAGCGTTAACCACTGCACCACGGAGATTGTTGTTACTTTATTTGTTCTATTTTTGTTAAGTAATCTCTACACCAAGTCATCCTGTCACATTTGTATATCCAATCAGTTTATATCAAACTCTCAAGATATTTCAAATGTGCTATCCCTATAGGTAAACAATTGCATAATTACCTGATGGTCGCCAATCGGTTGCTTTGCAACACCTGTGCAGGTTAGTTATCTAATGGTGGCAATCATCAATTAGAATACTATTTAACGACACCACTGGAAGACATTGATTATTAATCGGCGGTTATTGACTGTCAAAAACGATTATATCGACACGTGGTTACAGAAGAAACCTGCTACTGCCACATATGCTACTCTTGCCAAATAACAGCAAGGGATCTTTTATGTGCCCTTCCCATATGCAAGATAGCACCCACCATGGCCTTTGATGGACATGTCATGGATCACTGGTTGGAACGGGAAATAACCCAACAGGTCCAATGAGGAACTATTGAACCTCAGGCGGATGCTCTTATGCTGAGCTATATCTCATTACATTAAGAAACAAAAACTAAACTAATGCATTTCGTAATATAAAAGTTGCTTCATTACATAAAATATTTGTTCACAGATGTAGCCAATTCTATTGTTTTGGAACTGACGACTGTGTCTTTACAACAAGTCTGTATAACACTGGAGCATCCCATACATGACAGCATGTTGACAGTCGAACTTGACATCTCTGATATCACCAATCTGAAATGCCGACTTTTGACTAGTTCTTCAGATCAACAGTTATGCACTGACGACTTTGCTTCAAGAATATTTCAGAGGTATGTTTATAGCATTTAATATTCTTTATTGTACTAAATATTAGTTGTATATAGTAAAATTACTGTCATATGTTGTAAAAAATTATATAGTAGATATGTCTGATAAAAAGCCATGTTTTAAAACTGTTCATTGGCTTTCTGTGCCAAAGGAAAAATGTTGTTCTTGAAACTGGATTTGCATTGACACATTTTCATACACTATTACTATGTAGTTTATCTGTACTATTTGTGTGTTCATCTTCACAGGTGTCTATCCATTCCAATCACACTGCGGTCCGTCATAAAGAAGGGCAAAGAACAGCTACAGAAGATTGCAGAGGATCGTATGGCTGCCCTCAAGCAAGCAATATGGCAGAGACAACAGATTCAGGCAGCCGCTGCGGTTCACCATCCAGTGCCTCCCAAGGTTGTTCCTGTGAGCCCAGTCCATGTTTATCCTACGAATCAACCTGACCTGTCAAACCCTACTCCGACCATGAATCAAGTACCACCACCAAGTCACCCACGCATGATGAACCACCATGTGCAGCAGTCCCATCCAATGAACATCCACAGTCCAATTAACCATCAGCAGCAGCAGCAGAACCCCAGTATCCTAGGCCACCCACTGACACATCAGTCACCTATGGGTAGGGCCCGGTTTCATTCTGTGGGAGGTCAGCATATAGCTGAACATGTGTACCCCATGAGGAGTGCTTCAGGTGATGTGATCTTGCAATCAGGAGATCAGACACCAAGTAATCCACTTTTAGCAACGTTGTTGGACAATGTAGAAGGTGAGCCAGCACCACCGACGCCGCAACCGCCTCCAGTTGGTGTAGGAGGGTCTGCTGAAATTACAGAAAGCCCAATGTTATCGAAACTTCTTGAGGATAACTCAACTGTTTCATCAGTGACTTGTTCCCAGTCCAGTGCCATAGCCAATGCCAGCAAACCTCCTGGACCACATAAAAGAGTAAGAAAAAGACGTTCTACATCAGATGTTTTTTCTGGCCGGAGTCCCAAGCATAGAATCGGTGAAAGTGAAGGAAGTGATAGACTGTCTGCAGTTGACATGGAATCGAGCTGTAGTCCATTTGATAATTATCAGGGCAATTCTGGTATGACTTCTAATTCAGGAATGGGTGGCTCAATAATAGATTTAACAGAGGAATCTTTTACAGAGTCCAGTCTAAAAAAGTTAGCCGATAGTGTTGATAGTTTTATTCAAAAGGAATCACGTCAGTGTAGTAACACAGAAAATGAATTGACAGCTTTGTTGTCTGACAGTGATCCTGGGCCTCCACTCTCAATGTCTTCAAGAAACTCTTCACCGGGTTCAAAAAACGAGAATGCCTCTACCTCCCTTGAGGAACTCCTCACTGGGTCGGGGGTAGGGAATGAGGCGGAAGACCCAGTTTTTGCAAGTGTTGATAAAGGCAGCAACAAAAGTGCTTTTTTAGGTACAAGGACTTCACCTAGCCATGCAGGTGCAAGTCCACATAGTGCAATGACATCACCAAGTCCTATTGCTTTTAAAACATCGCCTTCCTCTATTGGATCTCGGACAATGACGAGTCCTCTTAGGGGGAAAACACCACCATTAGTGGCTAAAACTCCACCATTAGGAGCCAAAACTCCTCCAATAGGGGCCAAAACTCCTCCAATAGGAGCCAGAACTCCTCCAATAGGAGCTAAAACTCCACCATTGGGAGCTAAAACACCTCCATTAGGTGCAAAAACACCACCATTGGTTGCAAAAACACCATCAATGGTGAGTAAAATACCACCTATTTCAACAAAAACTTCTCCACCTGTAGCTATTAAACGGTCACCTAGTCCACTTTTCGAATATACTTCAAAATCTCAAACGGATGTTCAGTTGTATAATGAATTGCTTGATTCCAATGTGAAAGAGAGAAGTAATCCTTTGTACAAAGCTATTCTTGAAGGACCAGAATTATGTGATCAAGATTCAAACAGTTCATTCAAGGAATGGTCAAAAAGTATGGAGGTGAATTCTTTAACTGGTGGTGGACGACAGATAACTGGCATATTTGAAAAATTTGAAAAGCTTGAAAATTTTGCTAGAAGTGAACAGTTTGTTGAAAAAAGTGAAAAAATTGAGCCAATATCTTCTAGTATTCTCAAATCGGATGAGGGTAAGGTGAAGTTAAAGCTTTCTGCTCTCAGGAATTCAAGTGGTTCCTTTTCAGATGTTTTAAGTAAAAATTTGTCGAAATCAAGTAACGCAGGAACTTTTGATTTTAAAAGTGATGAGGATGAAGATGATCCTTTGCCATCTCTTGGAAGCTCTGATAGATTATCTGTGTATGCAGCATCACCCACACGTCTGCAGATCTCAAACAAACCCAAAAATGTGATTGATTCCTCCATCCTGAGAAAAGGAGAAAAATGTAAGAGAAAGGAATCTAAATACACTTCTAGTGGTGATTCTATAAAACGAAAGCGTAAGGATGAATCCAAAAAAGAAAGGAAAAAGAGAAAGAATGATAACAACAAATATGCCAGTGTCAGTAACACGGTTTATCATTCAACTACTGTAGAAACGGACCAAAAGTCAATAACTAAGCTCAAAATTCGTGTTGGCAAAGATCCAAATGTTATGGTGGAAGCCAGCCTTTCAAAATCGAAAAAACATATATCGAATGTTCCCGAAAAACTGATTACACCTAAACAGGAAGTGGAAGATAGTGATAATCTCACAACTACTAAATCTCTAATATCTCAGAAATCATTTCAGCAGCTATCTCCGAAGGACTCAAGTCCAGTTCAAACTCATGTTAACACGGTTACCAAAACTGATCCAAAGCTTGCAAAGAAAACAACAATTCGCTTAAAGCCTCTTAACATTAGCAACTCTGGTTCTTCTGTAACTGTTCCATCTGAAAGTAAGCAATCTGGAACACCTGACAAATTGCCAGCTTCCGTACCAAGTGTGGTAACAGTATCAAAAACACTAAGTGAAAAGACTGTTCCAAGTACAGTGAAGCATTCTAATGATCTTTCCTCTTTGAGTTCGCAAGAGACAAGTACCACACAAGCCGTTGAAGTGACAAAACTTACTGCATCCGAAGTGAATAAATCATCCACTAGTCCTTCCAAACGTAGTTCTTTGACATCAAGCTCTTCAAGAGATTCACCAACTGTAAAGCCATCAAACTCATCAAAACATAGCTCAGAATCTTCAAAACATAGCTCATCAGAAAGTGTAAAACCTCCCACATCATTAAACTTGTCCAAAACACATGCAACGAACTTGACAAAGTCACCCTCTACATCTAATTCCCCAAAAGTTCAGAGTTCTGTAAAAACGCCATCTGTATCCAAAAATCCAGGAACTCCCACCAGTTCTTCAAAATCATCTTTATCATCGTCATTGTCATCGTCATCATCGAAAACATTTAGTCCTGTGAAGAATTCTCTGACTTCAAGTGGGTCAAAATCATCTTTGTCTCTAAAATCATCTCCTAGTTCTGGCTCTTCAAAAACATCTGGCTCTTCAAAACAAAGCTCAGGCTCGCACAAAACTGCTCCATTGAAAGTTCAGTCTTCAGGCAGTCCAGTTAAATCACTGTCTGGTTCCAAATTGGGATCAGCATCCTCTAAAAGTACAAGCTCACTCAAATCGCTCTATGGCATGGGCAAATCCCAAGCCTCGTCCCGATCTCGGTCATTAAATACAAAAAAATCCTCTACCTCATCTTCATCGTCCAATGTTGGAGCGACTATTTCTATGGCTACGTTTCTTGGTGCTCCGAGTGCTAGAAGCGTTGCTAGTCTTCCACCAATTCCCAAACGCTCATCCAGTTCCTCTGGAGGGGGATCAAGCTCAAGTTCTGGAGGAAACTCCAATATCTCAGGAGGTGCTACTAACATTTCTGGTGCAAGTTCTGCATCACATGTAGGAGTGTCCAGCAGTAGTTCAAGTCAAGGTAACCCATTTGTGAGCACTGCCAGCGCCGTGAACCCTGCTGGGATCAGTTTAAATTCAGTGGACAGCACAAATGCACCAGTGTCATCATCAGGAACTTTTCCAAGTTCTGGAGATAAAAACAAACAAAGTGCTGCTGCTAGATCAAGGAAAGGGTCTCTTTCGGCTGTGATCGATAAGCTCACCAAATCAAGTACTGCTAGTGTCAATGTAAGCAGTATGGAGGAAAGGGCTGCTAAAGGGTTGTCCAGTGAGAATAAAGCTAAAGATAGAATTCTCAATTCTAGTGACAGTAGAAATGTTTGTGGAAAAAGAAGTCTTGGTGATGACTCAGGTGACAGAAATGCTAAAAAAAGGTCATCTAAATTTACAACATCTAAATCTAATGTTAAAACAGGTAGAAATGAATCTTCTCCATTATCTCATTATCACAATAAGTCTATCTCTTCCGACAGTAGCTCAGTTTCACCTGCACATCCAAATAACGTTCTTTCTAAATCTGTGGGTAGGACTAGCCCTCTGACAAAAGTGAGTCCAGTAAATAAAGAAAATCCTACAACAAATATTGGCCCTAAAGCCAGTTCCCTTGCCTTAGGAAAGTCATCCCAAAAAAAGAATTTAACAGTTAAAGAAAATTCAGCAGTACGAGTTGGAAATATAACTTCCTCAGACAAAACTGGGAGGCCAGGACCCAGTGAAAGTCCTGTAAATAAAACTAGTTTTGTGAAGGAAGTGGTGAAAAAAAAGGAAAGGAATGTAGATGATAAAGTGTGTTCCATTTCAGCAATTAGTCCTTATGACTTGAGTGTAGGGAATGCTTTAAGTGTTTCCAATAATGCAAAAAAGTCTGGGAATGACAAAGGCAGCATAAAGTCGAATAGGGGTAGTTCCCCATTGACTACGAAAAACATACAAAATGTGAACATTCACAGGAAAAGTCCAGTGAGTAAGTGCTCTCCCCCATTGGTGTCAGTGACTACAAAGTTCAATGGTGAAAGTGTGAAGGATAAGCCAAAGGAAGAAAAAGAACCTTTCAAAGTGCCAACTCCTACTCAAAAATCTTTGACACCAGAAATGCGTGATCCTGAAGATATAGGTAATATTACTCCAAAGAAACGGGTTTCTGTAAAAAGTAGCAAATATAATAGTAAGAGTCCGTGCAGTGACACGGACAGCCCTGAAAATGGCCTCATAATAGACTGTCCAACCAGTCCTAAACAGGCTCACAACAATGAACTGTCACCAAAACCAGATAAGAAGGAAAGTGGTCCTATGGATTTATCTGATGAGTCAAAACCTTTGACGTGGAAAACAGTGGTTCCCATCTCTCCAGTGCATAAAGTTCGTCAGTCACCGACTGCTTCACCTAAAACAAAAGTTAATTCTAACCCAGGATCTGTAGCGAATAATTCTCCTTGTGAAATAGATGACGATCTAATGGATGAGGCTCTAATTGGGCTTGGAAGCTGATGAGTTTATTTAGTCATATTTATTTATTTAATTTTAAAAGTTATCGGTATTGCCATATGTGTATTGCATCTGTGTATGTTTTAATGAAGACAGAATGATCAGTTTATGGTCTTCAATGTGTCGTCACATGCACCTGTTAATGTACAGCTAATTTTTATGTTTGACTTCATCATTGAGATTTTTGGAACCAGCCTTTTAGGTCTAATGAATTGATATTTCTCAATCTAAATTACTTAGAACATTAAAACATTTCAGAGTAAACATTTTAATTACATGTATTTGCAAGACATACTATTCGTTCAAACGTTAGAGTGTTTCAATTTCAAAGACTTGCCAAATGTTAATTACATTTTTGTAACTATACTGAAATGTAAAAGAAACATGAATTCTTTAAATGTTCAACAGTTTAAACTGTTTTTTGAGAACCACTGGCAGGTAATGTTACCAAAACACCTGGCATTATTGCTTTACATGTTTTGATGTCAATTAGAGGTTTTGGAGAAACCATGAGGAATGTTTCTTTATATAGATATTTCATTATTTAATGCATCATATCCAACCTCTTTGATTAAATAAATCTCACAACACTATCTTTATGTTTCTTTTGCAGTTCAGTATACATGTAGGTTGCTACTGCTGATCATTATCCACATACATGGTGTAGCACCATTTACTACTTGGAGAAACATTAGTGTCTGTATTTGACACAATTAAGCCTTGGTGATATGCACTACACATTAATTGACTCCATTACCCAACATTTGTTTGTTACATGTTACAGTGATCATTACTCTTGTCTTTCTATTTAATGTCACTATTGTACACGATTCAGTCTGTCAGAAGCTCTGTCAAATATACTGTAAATCTAACACGGATAAATCAAACAAGAAGAATCTGTTAATTAGTGTGGTTAAAATGGTTTCTTTTGATCTGTAATGACTTGGATAATAATATGGAACTTACACTTCAGTACCCTGAGCCAGTCTTATTGCAGTTAAAAGTAAAGGAGAACATCTATTTAACTTATATTTTGTCAAGTATTGTATCACTGTTTAAATTATCTTCTGTGCCACAAGAAAGATTTCTTAACTAACCATTGCATCCAGTAATCTTCCAAACCACAGACTTCAAAGGCGGCCATTTTGTTCAATAACAAGCAGACTTTTAGGAAGCAGTTTTCTTCAAGATCTTATATGCCACAAACATACTTTCTTAGCAACTAATCTGTTCTGTATCCTGCATGCAATGTGTAGGCAGACTTTTGGTGACTTGTTTTATACAGGTAAGATATTTAGAAATATCTGATAAATCACAGGCAGAATTCTTAGGTATCCCCTGGCAGACATATTGGCTCCATCATCTTTAATATTCTCTTTCACAGGCAGAGTTATTGGCTCCATCTTGTCTAATAACTATGAGCTAGGTTTGTAAACATATATTGGCAAGTGGACAAGCTAACAAAATATTGGTGCATTAAATTTCGTTTCAAGTAGGCTGGAGTAGTAGGATCTGTAATTTGACTTGATTTTTTTTCTATTATAATAATAAATTTCAAAGGAGACCCATTGATTATTTCAATTTTAAGAAAATAAGGGACTGGCTTAACATGTTATTATGTCGTTATTTTTTCAAGACATTTTATCAAATACAAAAAATATTGTAGATAAGTGATCGTCCATAGTTTTCAGTATCTGTGTGGTTGTACAAAGTACATCTCCAGATCCTCGTAAAGTAATTCATATTAACATTTTATAACATTAGTATTAATATATTCATGATTTGCGACAAGCCAAATTTGAATACAGAGCAAACCGTGGATGGAGAGTGGAATACAAAACAGTGTGGTTAAATTGCAAACATGTATGAGAACTAGCCAACAATCATTAGATTAGGCATGTTATATATACATGTAATATGCAATTTGTCTGAAAACATTTCTGCTTAAAATATTAGTTTAAAGTTGATATTAGTGCCAGGTATGTCCTGCAACCATCCTGCATATTGAATATAATAAATGATTTCCATTAACATTCTAAATCATAAATGTTGTACATGACTGACATAATCATCTCTTTGTATGCTTTGTACAACTTGACAATGTTGAAAACTTTGGACTGTCACTAATGTTGATTTAATATAGGTTAACATTTTGTTCCACCTTTACATGCATTTATTCATACATGATGTATTTTTAATGTGTTAAAACAACAAATAATTGTTACTGGTTCCTTCAAATGAAATAACATGCACCTGGTTATCTCTGATTAAAATACTAGATTTTACTATTTATAATGTTTGTTCAAAACTTTGTACGTGGTGTTTGTATATCTACATAAAGTTCAAGCATCCACCCCCCCACCCCCATGGGCACAGTATGAGTAGGCTACTAAATACTTGGAACTAAGATGCATCCCCCATGGGCACAGTATGAGTAGGCTACTAAGTACTTAGTACTAAGATGCACTTTCAAGACTGCGCCCATGGCAGAGTAGTTAAAGGGAATCACTCACCATTTTGATGCGAAGACGTGACAACGGTGTGGAGTGGGTTATATACGCATTCATTTGCATACAAACAAGAAAAAAATACTGTCCTTGTTTATCTACACAATTGCATTTATTATAAGATTATAAACATCAACAGAAATGTCAAAATGTGGCAATATATAACATAAAATTGCATTTTACTATTTTCAGTTTGACATTTAATGCATTTCAATTGGCAGCTTTCTTTTGTTGTTGTTATTATTATATTGTCACTTTGTTAGTTCTGTCAGAGTAGTTTTAGCCTGGTCTGGCTATTTGTGTGTGGAGGGAGTACATGCTCAATACGATCCTAGAGATAATTGTTATATTTAGTTCACTACGAGAAAACAAGAAATGAATGTAAATGACTACTGATTAAAGATAATCTGGTGCATGTTTTTTTTAGACCAAATGTGTAGATTCAGTTATATCTAAACAATAGAAGTATTTGAACTTACCAGAGACAGTGATTTGAACTCACCACAGACAGTGATTTGAACACACCACAGACTGATTTGAACACACCACAGACTGATTTGAACTCACCACTGACAGTGATTTGAACCCACCACAGACTGAATTGAACTTACCACAGGCAATGATTTAGCTCAGTGTCCACCTCAATAGATCCATTAGGTTTTATCCTATTCCAACAAGTGGTCCACACTGGTATGAGTTATCTTGTGTGTGGGCAAAGTGCCTATAAAAGATTTCTTGCACTAATTAAAGCATATCCTATGGGGCAACGGTATACTTCTTCTGAGACCATATCTTGAAGTAACCATGTTTTTACATCCAATGTGCTCCAGTAGTGTTACTGATTCGAGAGTTCAAAAGACTGATCCTTCTCAATGGACCCATTCAGTTTTTTTCTCTTTTCAACAAGTAATCCACAACTGGTTCATCAAAGACCATGGTTTGTGCTATTCTGTCTGGGAAAGTACATGTAAAGCTACCCTTACTATTATTCAGTACAAGTAGCCTATGTGGTGACAACGGGTTTCTTTTGAGACCATGTGTTGACATAACCATGCACTTGATATCCAATAGCTACTGATTATTAATAAATCTAGTACAATGGAGTCGTTACAGAAACTAACATAAAACACAGTTTGTCACTTAATATAAAATAGCCATTAAAATAGATTATTTATTTATCAATATCTATTTTCATCTATAAGAAATAATACGTTTTATTTCTTTTTATTGAAGATAAGTAACGGTGGCAAAATTAGATTTTACATTTGAAACTGGAACCTCTGACAGATTCTCTTTAAGCACGTGTGTATATCTGTGCATTTATAATAACTAATCCAAAACATTTAGCTTACATGTGTGTGTGGTGGAAGCGGGTTTCTTCCATCATGTACTAAACCGTGTATCATAATTGCCATCTTTTGACACCTGCCTTGCATTGAATAGCACGAGTGTTCTGCTACCAAGATGAAACGTTTTGACACCGATATTAAATGAATGAATAGTACACTATCTGTACGAGTCACAAAGTTCCAGAGTGCTCGCGCTATTGAACATAAGCCTCATAGGCCATAATTATTTAGGGGCTAAAACGATAGATTATTCTGTGTATTCGTTTTCCAGTGTTGTACATGTAAATCAATTTGTCAAAGACAGTAAGTTATATATATATTTATAATATCTAGGTCATATACAATTACGATGTAATAATGGTTGCAGAAAAGTTGTCCTGTTTCAATGAGCTTCATCGTCTAGTTCGATACAAGTTTGTTTATCAGACTAATTATTTCTTTGTAGAAGCATCTCAGGGGTAAATGGAATTTTATATACCCTCTGTGTGCTCATGTACCCTATGCATACGGCTCGGGGTATAATAGCATAGTAAATGAGGGTACATAAAAATCCATTTATCTCTCGTGATGCTTTTACAACTAATATAAAACAGAAATGGTCTTATAATAGTATTATAACGGTTGTTGGACATCTTTGGAACCGTGTCAGGAGTTATCTTAGTATCACACAAAATAATTAAACGGGGATGGTCATAGTTGAAAAAATGGCATCTCCCGCCAAAAATGTTTATTAATTTTAGTGTAACGTAAGCATACAAAATATTACACTAAAATAAAGTCACTATACTAGTACAAAATAATTGAATTCCTTTTCCATTTAGTCGAAGGAAAATGTATGACATCATCATCAATGTAAGAGGAGCTGAAAAATTATTATTGAACACATTTTCATATTGAGTAGCCATTACATATTTTATTGAAAGCTTGACTCTTTGAAATCGCAGTGGATTTGTTCAATAGCCTTTTCTTTTTCTTTTTTGACGATTAATTTTAGGTTATTAATGACAATCAAATGTTAAAATAGCAAAATGAGATTATTTTAACTCTGACCATCCCCCTTTAACGTTGAACAATCATTTTTTTTTAAAACAAAAACATTTGAACATGTTTTGGATCGACAAAAACCTCAACCTTTTTCAAACGTTTTCCTCTCGATCCCATTATTTATAGCTTGCTGAAAATGGTATGCAATATAATTTTATTGCAGTTAAGTTTTTTTTTTAAAAAGAACGTGTTTGTGTGTGGCTTGGCAACTCTTTGTTTTAAGTTATCCGATTCCAAGGTTTTTTAAACTTTGATTCGGAATGTTTTCCTGATCCAAAATTCTTAATCCATAAAAAGACATTACTGTGTAATGAAAATGAAGTTTGAGAAATTTATAATGAATAGAGATGATTTGTGAAATTAATAGAACATGTTTGATATTCTGTCCTTGTTATTGATTCATGTACAAAATATATTACAATTTACATACATTAAATAAGCAGATGGTATTGTATATTTGTTGTTACGGTTTTTGTGTAGATTACAGATTCTGTGAGTTGTAAAGATCTGCAATTGCCACAGGTATTGTAGACGGTTATTTATAAGATGTACATATTGTAAAACTAATTCTAGGTGTTACATATTATATATATATATATAAATATATATAGCTCTGTAGTATAAACTCATTCCTTTTATAACTTCCAGCTTCTGGAATAGATTCTGTAAAGCTTTGTATACATCTTGTCCGTATATTACATAGAGTATGTTTGTTTTTTTAAAATTTTGTTGTGTAAATTGCGTCAGTGTTTCTGACTTGTGTTTTTACATACTCATTGTCATACTTATTAAATGAAATCATGTCATTTGTCATGAACTTGATTCATTACAGATCAAGGTCATAGTCATTAATAAATCAAAACACTATGGAAGTCTGATTGTTTGTTTTCAATCTTTTGACTAGGTGATTGTTTAAAGGTAAAACAGATTATTTGTTTAATAACACCACTGAACAGCAAAGGATCTTTATGTGCACTTTCTCAGGCAGGATAGCATGTACCACAGACTTTGATGGACTCCTGGATGAAAAAGGAAATGACCCAATAGGTCCACTGAGGAGGATCGATCCTTCAACACACCAAACCTCAGACAGATGCTCTTGAGCTGACCTGCATCGCACTTCTTGACACCACAGCTTTAGATTTTGACTACTTCAATGCTGTTTAAACTACTTCAAATTGAAATTTATGCTATTCATTTTTGTGGAAAATGTAATTCTGAACAGCATTTGTTTATAGACCTTAAAAAACCTTGTAAAGTATAACATTTAAATAGTAGTTTTTGTTCATTATAAATTGGGTTTTGTTCATTTATCAAACATCCTCAGTGGACTAATTGGGTTTCTCCTGTTCCAACTAGTGATGCAATGGCAATTGTAAGTGCATGGGTGTTAACAAAAGTGAATTTGTCTGACTCAAAATTCATTATAATTTCACATTTTGATCCTCTATTTACAGTAGACATAAAATTACATTACTGTAAATAAAAAAAACTTAAGAATTTTTTCCATGACTGAATTCAGTCTCCTGACTGACGGTTACACCCATTTAAGTGCTATCCTATGGGAAAGTACTTACAATAGATTATTGCTATAATGGCCAATATTTATTTAATCAATATTATCCTATTGAGATAAATGCACATCTATTCTGAACATGCAGTCCAGTTACCTCGACGGTCCAGCAGTGTTGGCATGAGAGGAAACCTGCTACTCCCTATTAGAGAAGTAAGTAGCAAGGGATATTTTATATGCACTTTCCTAGACAACAAAGGCCATGTTATGTACCATTCTAACTAGTTTACACTTGCCAATTGAGATTTGTGAAGCACTCAATAGGGTTGAAGTCCACGGAATAAATCTTGCAAATTAAAGAGATTCGCTCACGTTTTTAGCGGGAAAATAGGCACCACATGACAAGAGGCATGGAGCTTGCTCTGAGTAGAAATAACATTTGGTCTCGGTTCACTGCACTCCAGATAATAGCGTTACCTTAAAAAAGTGTAACAACTTTTCAAAATTCTATTTATAGTGATCAATGCGTATATTGTAAACGGAGCAATTTAATGTAATATAATGATATTGCAACATTTCTGTTGTTTGTAGTCATATATTAAATGTATGCAATTATGTAGATGAACAAGGACAGTGTTTTCGCTTGTTATGATATGCATGCAAATGAATTGTCTTGTGGCTGGCTCCACTGCTTTCGTCACGAGAAATGGTGAGTGATCATCTTTAATGTGATTAGTTCCTCTCAAGTTTATCACCGTGGTATTACCATGTTCTGACACCCAATAGCCGATATATTTTTTCGTGCTGGGGTGTCATTAAACATCCATTCATTCATTCAGTTCCTGTCAAACTCATGATTTGAGGAGGGAGTTTGGATAGTTTTTTAATGACACCACTGGAACACATTAATCAAGACAACTGTTACTGGATGTCAAACGCACAGTTATATTGACACTTGTTCACAGTAAACCCGCTGCCGCCACATCTGCTACTCTTCTTTGAATAATAGCAAGGGATCTTTTATGTGCTTTCCCATGATGGCATACACCAGTCTGATGGACCAGTCGTGTATCGCTGGTTGGAACAGAAAATAACCCAACGGGTTCACCGAGAAGGATCGACCTATTGAACCTCGGGTACTCTTGCGTTAAGCTACACCCCACTCCCTTAGGGGCGAGTTATAGGAATAGCTATATGAAGATAATTGGATCTAGGAAGTTTTGTGAAGCAACAACCCACATCATTATAGTATGATAGGAAGGACTGCCATACTGGGTCATAAAAGGACATTTTGCATAATGATACGGTATCATATCAGTTCAGAATTCATGACTCAACAAAATACCACCAAATACATGTACTTTGAACACTTCTAGTCACTGCTACTGTCTACAGATGCAGCAAACCGGAAATGTTTGGAGCAATTTCAGTGATTAAGAGTCATTGCATAGTTTTATGTACTTTCCTGAGATAGGATAGCATTTTACTTACTATCATACTATTTGACCCTGGAACTGTTGGCAATAAAACACAAACACATTTTCGAAGTTGTCTAACTATTTATTACTCTTGAGCAAGAGCTGATATGAGTAGTTATGCAATATGAAAACCATTATTTTGATCACAATATAGATGTTTGGATTTCAAAAATAAATCCTCAAATTAAACTACTGTTCAGTGTTTAGGGAGAAACTTCTCCATTAATAGAATGCTACAAACCTAACTGAAAAGGTGTTGATAAAAATATGGTATAAAATGATAGATGAGTGATGGTAAGTTATAATATTACAAGATACAGGTGGTGGTGAGTATTTTTAACATCATTCTGTCCACTTACAATAGCAATTAAATCATAACGAACATTTGCAAATTCACATTTTTCCCCCCTCAAGCATGCCATAGGACAAACGTTGACATGTTTAATACTTGCACATTTCTTGGTAACCCGATCTCGTTAACCAATCAAGGTTGTAAGTGGTGGATACCACAAATTATTCTGCCAGTTATCCTTCAAAATTAATGTACAATCTGTCTGTTGTAGTAGCAAAAAGGCTAATTGTAGCATTAGACAACATATAATTTTGTTTAAATTTGAAAATACTTTTGAAACTTAACATCAAAGTGCATAAATATAATATTATATTTATATATTTCATTCTAAAGTTCTTGCCCTCACTACAAGAACAATCTTACTCATTTTAATTATTCATAATTCTACTTTAAAAATATATTATGTTTTATAAGTGCACGGGCAGATCCAGGAACTCTTAAAGGGAAGATTAATGTTTTTTGAGAAGAAGAAATGATGGGAAGAGACTCAAGTAAAGTATCATTTACTCCCCAACCCAATAATTCAATATTGGAGATATCTCATCTTTAGGTTGTTCACATCACAAATCATGCCATCCTTATGCTGCATCGGTTTTATTTTAAGTTTTGAAAAAAGGGTCACAGCCATCCCAAAGGATCCCTACATCTGCCAGAGAATCACTTGATACAATATAAATACAGCAAATTCAAGATAAAGAAATGTCCTAGACTAGTTAGCTTCCACAGCAAGCTAATACACGGTTAAGGCCTATTATATACTTCGGCTCCATCCTAATTTAAAAATGGAGGCGAGCATGCTACCAACACAATGTCATTTTTCAACACAAACAATATATAATCACTGATTTTAAATAAAATAAAACAAAGAAATTTCATGGGACTGGGGTATAAATGCTTCTTTATATTTAATGCACTAGCGTAATTACCAGCTAGTGCATTAGCATAATTACCAGCTTAATAATAATTTCAACCAGTTCACGGCTGTTGAAACTGTTTACAAACGTAAAAGTTATATGCGATATAGAGCTTTATGTGAAAATGATTGAGACATAATTGACAGACTCGAAACACAGATCCCAATGTGTATGGCCTACGCTATAGGCGTTCTATGATTCGCCTCAAAGGAGCTCACAAACTCATAACATAAAATAATAACATAAAGATAAAAGATTGTTTAACGACACCATTGGGACACATTGATTTTTAATCAGCTTTTATTGGATGTCAAATGCATGGTTATATCGACACTTGATCACAGAGAAAACCAGCAGCCACCACCATAGGCTATTCTTCTTCAAAGCGATCTTTTGTGTGCACTTCCCCACACAGGATAGCACACACCACAGCATTTGATGGACCAGTCGTGGATCACTGGTTAGAATAACCACTGAGGAGGATCGATCTGTCAACCTATCGAACCTCAGGTGGACGCTCTTGCACTGAGCTATGCCCCCACTTCAATAAAATAAAAACGTTGATTTGTCAAGACATTGGAATCACAAATAGACAAATCCAAACTTTTCTTTTCATGACATACAATTCATTAAATTTAACACTTGTGTAAAATAAATCTCACAGAACAAAGTAATTTACATGTAGATCTATAATACATGTATGAAAATCACATTCAGAATGTAAACAAATTTATACACAAAACAATTCACTTTTTGTACTTTTCAAGAGTTCTAGAGGAATCGAGTTTTAGTCATTTCTGAGCAGGTTCTAGTATTATGTAATAATATTATGACTTAAATTAATGCAGTTTGAATTTTAACAAAATTCTTGTTGGGCATAAATAGTTAAAGGCATTTGTTCTAATTTAGCTGGCTGACACATTAACATAAGCCAGTCCAAATATAGCAAATTTAATATTATTATGAAGGCAATATTCCATATACAAGACATGTGTGCATACATCATTGTTAATATTAACTCCATACAAAAAAAAAAATGCCAGCCCATTTGATGAGAATAATAATTGTATCATGGCAGTATTTTGCATTCTGATAACTTGGTGTACTCATTTTAAACTAAAACTAAAATATCAAAAAGCAGCTGAATTTAGAATGCATTTGCATTGAACTTTAAACAAATCAAAAGGTAAGTAATAACTGTAATAATGTAAAGTTGTGCACAAACTGAAAATGATTGGTCAGGCTTATGACTAGGCACATACAAAGGCGACACAAGATCACATTGTTGTATGTACATTCTATATTACTAGACAAATCCAAATATTGAAGTTTAACATAATAACTATTCTAAAAATACTATGCATGGCGTACATTTTGTTTTCAAATACCCAGTATATATTGAAATAATATGCAATATTCTACTCTTTTAATCGAAACGTTACAAAATATTATTGGGGAGGGTGATGCAACTTTGGTACCCGGTAATGTTAATTAACTACAAAAACATTTTTAACTTTGTTAACATTTTGTTTACAAAATAAAAATAGCAATATTCTTAGTTCATTAATCTAATTGAAATGTGTACACGTTCTGACAGTGGATCCTTTGATACATGTATATCACACACAAAATTCATGTCTTGCATGTGTCGATTTAAAAATGACCTCATCAGATTTTTTGTCAAGAGACCTAATAATTTTGCTTCAAAAGTTCAACACCTCTGTATCACTGATTAATAATAATCTGCTATTGGATGTTAAATAAATGGTTATGTGAATGCATTATCTCAGAAGAAACTCCTGACACCACATAGGCTACTGCTATCAATTAGTAGCAACATATCTTTCACGAGCACTTTCCCACAGACAGGATCGCAAACTCTACACCCTTTGATGTACCAGTCGTGGATCGCTGGGGAATAATCCTTTAACCCTGTGCAGATGCTCTTGCACCGAATTACTTCCCGTTCTATTTTTGTCTCCGTACAATAGAAAATGACTGCATGAGTTTATTATGCACCCATCACAGAGATGATTGACAACTGTTACTACCAGCATAAAATTTATTTTTGGATTCAATGCATACCAAAAAAATGTTAAGTAAGTTCTAGCTAAAGATGCCAAACATTTAACCTATTTTGACATTATGGGTGAGGGAATCATCTGACAATCTTTTTATTTTCAGATGATGACAGTATTTTATTGACGAAATGTTGAGCTATTTATAATAGTGGATCCAGTGAGATGAAAATGATCAATTTATACAAAATGATATGGGAAGGATCTATTTAACTTAAAACACATAACAGATTTTAAATTTGGTTAATAAACAATTATATTAACTTTTAAAAAAATTAAAATCAGTACACATATTATAAAACCATGTAACGGGACTGTTCAATTTTAAAGAAAGATAATTTAATAACAACTATGAAAATGTTTCTTTGCTGGACCTGCTTGATGGTCTCTTTATGTGTTCAAACTCAATACTAATTGACTTTTTCACTCTAAATGCACGCTTGCATCCATGTTCTGAGTATTGTTTCTTTTTATGAGATTTGGGTTTTTTGTTTATAGGAGAAGAATTCTGTTCTAACTGATTGGATATTTTACATGCATCTGATGAAGTAACGCACTCCTTTCTAAAAAATGAATAGGTATCTTTATTCCTCAATGGACTAAATTCCCGTTTGTCTTTCTGTGGACTACAGAAGTTAAATGCTATGTCTTCGTCGATCTGCTTAACACCGCAGTCTATTTTCTGCTTACGTGTCCGTTTCTGTTTAGGTGGTGTCTTAGGATTATCTCGGTCTATACAGTGAGGCACTGGAATGGCATCTGAAGCATGGGGTTTCTCTTTATGACCTTTATGATGTTGATATCCGTCTTTCTTTAATGCTTTTTTCTTTCCTAGCTTTGCACTGCTCAGTGTACTCCCAGAGTGACTTGTAGAAAGTTTGTCACAGGTGGTTTTAAGAAAGTTTTCACAATCATCTCCCCATGACGAGTCTGTTGCTTTCCCCGGAGATATCGTTAAAGGCAAGTACTTCTCAAATGCATCTTCTTCTAAACCAATATCTGTTTTCATATTGATAAGATTACTTTTACAGTTGCTGGGGTAGTCTTCTATGATCCATTCTTTCTCGGAATCATCACTAAACTCCACCTCGGATAACTCGTCAAATGTCATGTCTGATGGAAGGTTCGACTCCAACAATTGCTTATTGTAGCCATGAAAGGGAGGTGCGTCAGCCTCGCTTTCAAGCAGCCTACCCACACTTCTGTCACTAAGCATCAACCAACTGCGATTCAATTTAACTTTCTTCGTCGACAAGCCAGGTTTGATTTGAGTACCGGTACTGGTGTTGATATGACTCCATTTGCGCTTCTTTGTATTCTTCCCACATGTTTGTCTATCGGCATTCACACAATCACTGGAATTGCTTTGCGAGTTACCATTTCCAAAATGACAATTCTTGGAATTTGTAGGAGATAAAATACTTTTCATTGTTAAAATTTGTACACTTTTAGGCATGCAATGTTCATATTCAGTTGAAATATTCCTACCAACTTTTTCAGGATCAAAACTGTTGAGTTGCTCAGGGTTTATACTCATGTGTGCATCTGCAGATTCCTTTGTAGCATCAAATTGTGATTTATTATCTTGCTCTGTTTGTCTAGCTTTATTGAACAGATCATCCAAACGGGTCAGTTTTCTCCTGGCGTAATTCTTTCCCCGAGGTGTAGTACTATAGCCACTCTTTGGACTGCTCCAGTCTCTATCACTATCCTCATCCTGATTGGCATTGTCAGGAGGAAGAATTCCAGCAGGATCGTGTTCATCTTTATTTAAAGACTTCTTCACACAGTCAGGTTGGTTTCCAGTACAAACCACATAACTTTTGAGCTTAATACATTTTTCATCTTTATTTAAAGGCACAGATTTCTTCACACACTCAGGTTTTTCGTTTCCAGTGGAAACCACACGACTTTTGAGCTTAATACTGTTTTCTCCTTCAGTTAAAGGCAGAGGCTTCTTCACACACTCAAGTTGTTGGTTTCTAATGGAAACCGCACTAGTTTCAAGTGGAACATTTCTCGCCGTTATCAAAAATCCATTTTGCTGAGCTATGTTCCTTGCTGCCCGTTTAAAATCAGTTTCCTCTTTTTTAGTTTTATTTAAAGTTGCTGTATTTTTATTAAAAGTAATAGGCGATATAGGAACCTTTGTTTTTTTGCAATAATGTGGTGATCTTTTAAACACTGGTGAACTGGATTTGGACTCACATGAATTGGTATCCTCACTGTCAACATTATTTTTAGAATCATATTTTTTTATGCTGAAGCGTTTCTTGTATTTTGGGGATAGAGAATAATCCACAGACATTTCTTTTGACTGTTCATCCAAAATGTCCTCTTTGCTATTAATAATAACAGCAACATTCCTATCGATTGACACACAAACATTACCATGACACTTCTGAGCATTACCAGCACTTTCATCACCATTACTAGTATTCACTTGTGCCTCACAAAATTTCAACTTTGCAAGACGTTTTTTCTTGGATTTTTCAGTTTGTAAAGTTTGATTATCTCCCGAATTGAGCACAGAATTTTCATTTTGAGCACGCTTTAAACGTGGTCCAAACCAATGTTGCGATTTGTGCTTTTGAGACTTGTTAATCAGTTTTTCAGTATTGTTGCGTTTTGGAATACTTTGAACAGAATGTGGACTAGAAAGGTCATGTTCTGAAATACCACACACAGACCCATTAGGTGTATTACTGCTCGTATTAGACGACGACTTAGCTCGCCTGTTTTTCACCCGCTCAGCTGCACTTTGACAGAATAGTAAAAGACTGTTTTCAAATTTTTCTACACCTTTCAATGGCAGCAATTTACGTAGCTCACTATTTACCAATGATTTTGATAAATTGGTTGCTTTATTGAAACTTTCTGGAGAATTCTCATCGTTAGTAACCTTCTTAGTCGGTGTCCTCACAGTTGATGTATTCAGTTCACTAAAATCAACAGATGTTGTTTTTCCTTCAAACACAGTGTTTTCGTTCACATCTGATAATGGGGACTGATCTTGCAAATTGATCTGATCTGAAATATCTAGTCTGTCTACTATAATTGTTGGATGTTTCCTTGATATCTTATTTGGAATTTTATCATTCTGCTTTACCCTTATGGTGTCTGCTGCCTGCAACAAAAGTTCTGTTTCTTTCTCTTTTACCAAACTTAAAGAACGGATATTTTGATTCTTTGATAACGGAAAATAGTTGTTTACGTTAGCATTTACCAGATTATCACTCTCAAGATAACTGTCTTCCACATCCATATTACTATGTGACGAACACGGCAATTTCTGAACTTTGCCAATTTTTACTTTGCAGTCTTTTAATTGCTGCAAAGTCGACTGTTCCAAAACTGCAGATGTCTTGTACATATCAGACATGGTGTGGTGTTCAGAGTTACCAATATCACAAGCCTTGTTTTCGGGTTTGAATTCAATTTTAGGCGAGGGCTTCTCACCACTATCTCCATATTCACTAGAATCAAGATCTGAGGTCACTTGGTTATTATTGTAAGAATTATATGCACTTTGAACTGTCTGAAGACTGCCAATCTGCGAGTTGCCGATCACCATTGCCTGCCGTGAGCTGTTTTGAAATGATTTCCTGAGATTGCGTCTCGGAGAGCCATACAGACCCCGGCGAGACGCGTGTTTCAATACTACAGCAGAGTGTAAGTTTACACTGCTTTCTGTAGTATGTCGTTTGATGGAGTGATTTGGAGAGCACGAGTGAGATAACTGTCTGCTGAGCGAACTCAGCTTCGTAGTACACTGGCAGAGCGAACGATTCTTTTTATGCTTTGGACAACTTGGTGACATGTCAATCATATGCAGCGGCTGCACTGTTAAAACATTGTTGGTGTTTGTTCTCGAATGTCCAGTATTGTCTTCATTCTCAGCTGGATTTTTGTTTCTATTTAAGGGAGCAACTTTTTTCTTAGGTGTTTGCATTCGCTCAGATTCACTTGGATGGGTAATCTCAAGTATAATATCACCACTATTGTGACTGAAAGACAAAACAATTTTGCATTTAATGATATGTATAATAATACTTACTTTTGTTTGGAATTTTAATAAACAGTTAATGAGTGTTACCAAATAAAATCTAGAATTATTTTTTAAAACACTACCATAACATAAAAATCACTAAAAATTAAAGCATGACATAATTTGGAGGACTCATTAGTTTAATATTTTTTAATTTTATACTGAACGGATGTTTAACAAATATTCCAGATTTTATTCCTAAATAAATAATAAATGTTCAATCCTGAAGGAAAAAGACTGAATAGCACATTATCTGTCTATGGTACCAGGTAATTATTTTTATTTATTACCCCAGTGGCCACTCTAACTGGGGAAAATAAATATCACAATTTCTCACTAAGAAATTATTCACATTGGTATAACGTGTCATTTGATTGGGTTGTTAAAACAATTCCATCCACTGACAGAAACATTACTAAAATATGACATCATAAATTGTGAACATGACGTCATGTATATCGCGGAAAACTATGCAAAATCTGTTCTTCAGCGTTAATTTGACGTCAATTGTGTTTTGAAAAGCATTAAACAAATGTTATCTTTTATCTTTAATTAGTAATAAATCGAATTTTAAACTCGCTACCCTGTATTATCAAGTTTAATAGACAGGGCCCACCCAAGACAAAACTGCTTTCTTTTCCGGTCAAAGTTATCTCAGTGGTTCCATCATCTATAA
>JAULBR010091335.1:0-12325 GCA_032355825.1 Melanodrymia aurantiaca
ATGTATGTATGTATGTATGTATGTATGTATGTATGTATGTATGTATGTATGTATGTATGTATGTATGTATGTAGATACATATACATTATATTTCATAATAATACGATTTTCGCAGGCCTCCTTTCACGCACTAAAGTACGCACACAAGCAAATGTACATACACCGCGTCAGTGCGTGCGTGCGAACGTACGAGTTGGCGTATATTTAGTAAAACAATGCGATTCGGGTTCATGAATATTTCATCGTTCGTGTAAATACAATTAGCACAGAATTAAGGCTTACGAAGATAAAAAAAAAAGCTGCAATAAAATTAATATTAAAGGTACAGTCCCGAGTTTTAAGACGACTGTCACCGTACTTACGCATATATAAGGCTATTTGTAACATAGTTCTGGCTAATAGAGCATGTAATATTATTACAATTAACATTTATTTACATCTTATTACTTGCAATATCAACATAAGTATATCCTGTGTGTTTCTGGTCATCGAATTATTGTTATAAATAGTAGCTTAATAATTATGTTATGTCGTCTAAGAGACAAGAGACAGTAATTAGAACTGAGTTTATAGAGATGACTCAACATTTGTTACGACTAAAAGTAAGCACGAAATCTGAATAAATTCAGAAGCTGGGAAAAAATTATTTGGCTTGAAGTTAATATACCAAACCAGCAGGTTGTGAAATTAATTGTTTTCTTCAGATGACCATCTTTGCACCAGTAGGTTTAAATCCGGTGTAATTGTATAACAGATTTGAACAGACTCTCGTACAATTATACACCATCTCGATTTTGTTTGTGTTTTAAATAAAAAGCGTCTCATTAAAACAGTGGTAATAATGTTCTAATGGTAAGTTAGGATACGTCCACATTTCTCATAGATATATGTCTTGACAAACACTCCAGAACAAATGTTATCAATCCTTTCACGATATGACTCGTTATTGGCATATAACAATAAAAGATAAAGTTTGTTTTGTTTAACGACACCATTGGAATACGGTTATTGGATGTCAACCGCAGGGTTATATCGACTCGGTCACAGAGGAAACCGTTTGCCGCCACATAGGCAACTCTTCTTCGAAAAATAATGACTCAGATGATGTCTGATGCTGTACTCATGTTTTAAGACACAAAACTATCTGTGCTAACGACTAATGCCAACCTAAAGGGCAGGTTTTGCTCACCCTACGTAAATGCCATATAATATCACATCACCATTGTTTTACCTGTGATTCATTAGCACATGTTTTGCCGAATTTGTTGTGATACTTAGACTCTTCCTTGTACAGAGATACGAATGCTGTGGTGTCAATGGTTTTGTTGTTTAGGTTTGTAAATATACAATGTATTGTACGCATCGATGCATATACTTATTGTCATCATGTTTTACTTGAAGCTTTCTTTGATCGTTACATTAGTAGACGTTCTGCTTTCACAGGTAACATGATACCAGCAGTATACTAAGGCTGTTTATTATGCGTACACGTTTCGTTCAGACATGTACATACCTTTATCTTCAAATTGTCGTGTTGTATTATGGGAACGTAGGGCCATCAATACCAATTGCACGTATCCCCACACGATCAGCACTAATCTAATGGAAAACATTGCCAAATACGTATCTCTGAACTAGGCAGAGGCAAGGAAATATTACGATATAGGCGAGATGGCATGTACTCTTGAATGACAGCCAAAGTGATGATGATGATGGTGATGATGATGCCAGGTGTTAGCGAAAGTTCAGCGTATACTGCTCCGCCAGTGCAATACCTCAACATCTGTGCTGTGAAGCCAGCTAAAACAGGGTTGATAACTAAGTCAGGGTTGATAGATTATCAACACAAAAAGCGAGTTATAAGATGACGGCGTACTTTTCCACATCTTTTTTCGAAGCTAACATGAAAAAAAAGACAAATCGTATGGGAACTGCAGGCTTTCTACCACACCTGACTATCGGATCTTGGTGTAAATATTGAATAATTTATCAATTATACGCTAGTGGATAGATTTAAATTTATTATAAAATGTCAAGGAATAAGTAAAATCGGAAATGCATGATCCACAAACTGTTCTACATGTATAGTTATATACCATAGATAACCCATAGGAACATACCGTAGATCTATTTGGAATTAGTTAACAGTAATCGTTAAATTCATTATTCGTATAAACAATCACGTAGGAAATTCATCAGTCAGTCACTCCATATGAATCAATACATCCTTGTGATTAGTTATCAATTAACTTTGTCATTGCTAAACTGTCTTGTTGAACTCCTTGCACCACACCGTAGCCCATGAATTATAATCTTTGATTGGCGTTATCTCACGACTCTTTTCTACTACTCTCGGAGAAAGTGGCACCTGTCCACTGTTGTGTCTGATAGTGTCCAGGATGTCCATTGCACTCTCGAGTCTGTATGTCAAAACGAGTCTCCGGTCATACGGGATGCTGGTTGGAAACGACTGTGTTCGGTTTAGCGGACGCGCCGTCACACCTATGGATGTAACTGTCGTTGGTGGCGGCAAACTAGGTCTGCGACTATTGTTCTGAATGCCCAGTGGCTCCGTGTTTTTTGGCCACTCATTTTCGTCGAAGTCATCACTGTGATTAACATCCTCGTCTTCTGCTTCCTTTGTGGTCTCCAGATTGCTTGTCCCAGTCGTCTGTTTGCGTATTCCTATTCGATTGCGAGGAGTCTTGTTGCGTACGAGAACGGTGTCCGAGTCTGGGTTAGTGACAGCCAGTTGGTCTCTCAGGACGTCCTCGTATCCCTTCATCATGGAGTATTGGGCTTCTGGAGACAGAAACGACGAAAACCTCGCCTCCGTTGGCATTTTGTGAATCGCCTCCATTGTGTTAGCTCTTTCAATACCTTCTGCATTAGCTTTACCTTTTAATTGGAAAGCTAACTTACATCTGACTAAACTTTTAACTTTATTTCCAAGAGCAACAAATCTTGGTTTACCGCCGATTGTAGTGCTCATGGGAGGAAACGAACTCAATGATGCCCTTTTCTGCAAACTCTTTGCTGCTGGCTTTTCAATATCCATGCCTGGTGTTTTGGAAAACACATCGTTAGATCCCAATGAATTCCTAGAACTTTGTCTCGTCATGCGATTCGGTAATGGCGGGTATCTATTGGGTACTCGTTTGTCAGATGTAGATATTTCTTTATCCTTTTCTAAACTTTTTGAATTATTCGACATGGTTGAATGTATTTGGCATCCTACGCACACCGTCTATGTTACCAGTTCCTTTCAGTTTGAGTATTATCCTCTTCACAAGGACATACATGTATAGCAATGTATGGCATACCAATGTAGACGTATTGAATGTTTTAACCAAAATAGCTAAACATCAAACTTCGATGCTTACATTTCCGTCACTGCCTTTCTTTTCAAAACATAAAGTTCCGGGTTAAATCGTTTTACACTTACAAAATCAACAATACTTCACGTTCTATTTACTAGACACTCTTTCTGTTAGAAGCCAAACTAATATCTTCCCTACTTTAATACACCGAGTAATGGCTGTTTGCGCTAGATGAAGCCACGCCCACAAACCAGAGAGCCGCTTGTTATTAGTTGACGCTGATTTCATTGCTGTATTCGTCAAACTATGTGTGCAATGAAGTGCGCACTGATTGTCGTTGAGTTTAATAGCAATCGAATGGTTATACTCTCTGTCCATGTAATGCTTGGACAGTTTGTTAATGGTGTACGTATTACATAAAGTTCTAGCAGATGAATCAAGGCCAACTGGCGAGATTTTATTGATGTTACAAACAATGAGCATTATGCTGGGGGTAAAAGTCCGTAGGAATATAGGTCTAAACAATGTATAACGCTACCGGACCTACATGTATACCTTTATGATTGTTAGTCCAGCAAGACTTGAATAAATCACATCGTTTTATTGCTTTTCTTTTTCCATCAATGTTGACTAATACTTGTAGGTAATATCTCGTTTCATCTACCACGTTATTCGTTTTGTTATTTAACACACACATTTTGTTACGATATTACCGGACTTGTTTTACTTTTAGACCGGGCCAACTTAGCACACACGCATGAGTGTCGCATGGTTGGGTGGGGGTCGGGGTGTGTGTGTTGAACGGGATGGGTGGAGTGATGTAAGTTTCTTCTAAAATGTGATCCTTTAATGCAATAGCAACAATTACCCTTTTTAAGAGTCTACCTAATAAAGTGTTTTAAAAATATTTGCCACACCCAAAAGTCGACATCACTATGGTCGGGCATATCTTTGTTTTATATGGTGTTAAATACAATCAGTTAAACATTTTGTAGCTGTAATATTATAGTCGAAATCAAAACCGATAATTAATTTTAGGTTAGTATGAATGAATGAATGAATGAATGGATGGATGAATGGATGAATGAATGAATGAATGAATGAATGAATGAATGTTTCACGACACCCCAACACGAAAAAAGACATCGGCTATTGGGTGTTTCGGTTAGTGGTTCACATGTCAACTCTACTGAGAAACGTGTTGATCGCTCTGCCATGGTAAGATAAAGTTGGTTTCTTTAACGACACCGCTGGAGCACATTACTTAATAATCAGCGGCTATTGAATGTCAAAGAAGAAACTCGCTGCTGCTACATGGGCTACTCTTGCCGATTATCAGCAAGGATATTTTATGCACTCCTTCCCTAAAACAGGATAGCACACACCATATTTGAATAATCAGTCATGTAACACTGGTTGGAATGGGAAATCACCCAACGAGTCCACTGAAGAGGATTGATCCTTCGACCTCTCGAACGTCAGTTGGACACATTTGGGATGAGCTATGTCCCGCTTACGTTTATGCTAGGAAGATGCAACTTATTAAATATCTGTTATCGGGCCAAATCGCTTCTCTAATCGAAATTATAACGTCAGTTTCCCGCTGTTAGTCGTCGCTTTGTTATAAGTGTTTTCTCTATATGTTATTTCTGTAAGAAACTTCATATACAAGATCTCTTGCTGCTAGTGGAAAAAGTGGTGACACGTTTAATGACAGTATAGTATTGATCTGAAGAATTTTCGAAATCACCGAGTGTTTGGCATCCAATACCCGATGATCAATTTATCAAATTTCTTTAATTGTGTCTTTAAACAAACAAACTTTATCTTTTTTCTCTTGTGTTCACAAATAAAACCTGTTATGCCACGTTGACCAGCATTACTATCGAAGTCAAGGAACAAGAATATATTAATATTAGAACATTTTTTTGGTGATCGCATCATTAATTATTGTTACCTTTTGATTCATTGAACAGGCCAAGAGTAAAACAATAAAGAGTGTTTTATTTAACGACGCCACTAGAAACATATCGATTATAAATCAGCGCATCGTTATATTGACGTAGGGTCACAGAGAAAACTCGCTGTCGCCGCTTCATGGGCTATTCTTACCGAAAAACAGCAAGGGGTCTTTTATGTTCACTATCCCACAGGATAGCACACACCACGGAATTTGATAAACCAGTCAGGTACCACTGGCTGGAACGGAAAGTAGCCCATAACATGTTTTGCGCTGTGGAGGATCGATCCCTCGACCCAGGCCAAGAGAGACTTGTTGAACACAGCGTTATTCATCTCCGTGAACTACGGTTCAATGATACAAGAACATTACATTATGGTTTATTGTTGTTATTGATAATATATTTCCTTTATGTTTACGGGGCTATGAACAAAGTAGAACTGCGTGACTGGCTTGTGGGTCCACTGGAGTGAACGGCAGACTGGTGTATATACGCGTCTTTGGTGTTTTAGCAAATAGTTGGCGAACTCTAGTTGCTAACTCAATATTGTCAATAGATCTTCTCATCAAATTTCTCAAAGTTATCTACGGTGCTGAAGACAAAACAAAATGACTGTGCTTACGACATGTACCATGGGTCAGGATAGGTTCTCAGCTTTCGAGAACACCTGGTATCATCACTGCCGTGGCTGTGGTTCGTAATTCCATGCCATCTATAAACGTTGTCATGATATTCCTGCGGCTCTGCCTGGTTCAATCTTTATTCTCTTACACATTTAAAGGAATCGACACAGCAGACTCGTTGCCATACGTTGCCATTACAAAGATATCTTGATGTTACAACATGGAATCATTTCAATAGATGTTCTCCACTATAAGCTAAGCACCTTCCGACGCGCATTATTTAAAATGAAAAGCGTCTTTTGTAAAAACCGACAAACCTCACCTTGCTGGCGTGTTTAGCTGATCATGCATATCTTTGGATTTAATCATGGACTCAATACTTCCTATTTCAATCACTGACCTATTGTCAGACGGAGGGTCTTTGGTCCATTGTGCTCCATTGTCCTTTGTTGCCACTTTTGTCCGGGACAAATCATATACCACCTGTCCACCCAAATTATATCTGCTGTTCAGTAAGGGAGAAAATGTATATAAATTATTATCAATAATATTTTTTCGGTTTATCTTGCTACATGGCCTACAATTATGTTTGCAGCAAACGTTTGGTCACTTTTGTATAATGGACGGAACAATGTGATCGACATCGCGGTTACCACATGGAGACACGAAGCAATTATATACTTTTGGCTATCCATCTCACTTCAAAAACTTACTATATTTGGAGAGCTGAAATCAATCGGGGAAACTGTATCTAACACTGAAATCCAACCACCTTTGGGCGGTTTGACACATGATGCCTGATGCAATACTTTACTTTGACCTGTTTTACGCTCATTTACCATTTGGATAAATACAGCGGACACACTACAGTGTATATAGCTGGACCAGGATACTCACACCTTTCGCGAACACCTGGATGGTATCATCACTACTTTGGTAGTGATTCGTAGGTACATACCATCTCTACTCTGTCGCAATATCTCTTTCACGCTGCCTTGTGCAGATATACGGTTTTATCCACGTCAATATTTTATTGTCTAGAATGATTTGCTAATATTGAGAAGCGTATTCACTTCCTAACATCTAGGTGGAAAGCAGTACCACGTCCAGATGCAGATCACACATGCCTGAATTGTCCAGAAGACTATACGTCACTGTCGCTAGTAACCATTCCATTTGTAGTGAAGTCAGCAACAGCTCAAATCATGCAACAGAATTGGTGCTAATGTTTAATGGAAATACACTGTGAGCTGTGGGTGTTCAACAGTTGTCTGTTGTTGCCTCTTGTTGCTGTTGTTGTTGTTGTTGTTGTTGTTGTTGTTGTTGTTGCCTGTTGTTGTTGTTGTTGTTGTTGTAGTTGTTGTTGACCAACAGAGACATGCAAGAACCAGTGACACAAGTCATGTTGTAATCACAGTCTTTTTGTTTTGTCTTCACGGTGCAAACTTGAGAAACAGATCAAAGTGCGTTACTGCATCTGGCATCATCTGTTTAATGGCTGTTCTCTCTGGGAATTTGCACATACAAGATCACATGCTTCAAATGTAAAAAGAGTAGCCTGTGTGGCTACGTCTTAAGACATACCTGTCCGAATCGCAGTGTGTTTGACTTCCAATGGTTGATGGTAATTAACGAATTAGCTGTAATGATGTCTAAACTATTTGAGAATTATGACATCATCACTTACGATTTGCATTGTTTTAATAAAATGTATGTTGTTGCCAATCTCGTGTGGTGAGTGAAAAGGTGCGTTTAGAGTGTGAGTGTATTCTTTTAATGAAGTTTTTGGTGTGACTGTTAAACATTGTGATTGATATTTGAATACGCATTCAATGAAGTGGCAATGGATAGCTGGAACCCGTTCTTACTATACACATTGTTCGAAAGTGTCTATCGAAGGAGCGATTTGGGCAGACAAGTGATAATTATCGTGCAGTATCTTACTGACATAAGACCAACGCGTGGTACATATCACTTTTTAGTTACCGTATTCTGGCGCTTCGTTCTGTTGCGACACGTTCAGTGCTTAACAACGCCACACCATTTATTGTTGATTCATAACATACAATCAATATGGCCTTTAAATGTGTATCGTCTGGCTGATTTAATGCATTTTCTATGATAATTCTACCAACATGCAATGCATCTTATATAATAATATTTAAGTTAGTATCCTTAGTAATTGATTGAATCAAAACAAAGTAAAACTGTGATGCAATCCGATATTATTTTTTATACATGAAGCTCAGCATGCATTATTGTTATATTTAGAGTGTCAAGTTTCCCAATACCCATTTCGTCCAACGTTGAACGCCCTTCATGCCAGGGTCTTCTTACAAACACGTTCCCGGTTTGTGTGACAGTTCTGTCGACTGCACAGATCACTGTGTTACCTTGAACTGGGTGATTTGCTTCTCTTTCACGGTGTTCTAATACCAAATATTCTTTCACGAAGACTTGATTTAGATTGAATTACATTCGAATACAAATGTTTCATGCCGGTACACGCCAGAAACAAATTACCATCACTTTCAAAAGCTATCAAATGGAGGGTCCACTAGGATTGGCCCAACTGGAACCACCCAGTTGTCAAGTCAAACAGACGTAACGACTTGCAATACATGATGTCGAGATAAGATAATGCAACATGTTAGCTAGTTAATTAGTTAGTTAGTTAGTTAGTTAGTTAGTGATAACTTATTTACGTGCTTATATCCAATTAATGTTCAAGAACGACTATCATGGTCACGCAGTCCAGCTGATAGAGTAAACTCGCTACTTCGAATTGATAAGTAACAAGCGATCTTTTATGTGTACTTTTCCATAGACAGGACTGCACATATCTAGAGCGATGGACACTTATGCTTGTCTGGTGAACATATGCTGTTAGGATTGTCTGATAAGACACGATTAAGAAGCCAATAGTGACAAAAATAGTCGTGATTTGAACAACCAGTAGATACATTATAATGTTGCTGATTGTCTTATGTGTGTCACTATGGACCATCTCATCTTGTTCAGATAGCAGAAATATTTGGGAATATTTATCACAAACTAATAAATATTCAACATTTGTTAGTCTGGTCAAACAAGCCGGCGTGGAATCACACTTTCTCAATGATGGTAATTATTGTCAGTTTTTGCCATAGTTACGCCGTTAGAGATTATTTCTTTTGTAATGAGTTTGTACCTGTGTCATGTGCTTCATCATCTTCAATTATAATCATAAGGAGGAATAGTTTATCGTTAAATAGGGTTATAATTGCTTGCAGTTTTAAAATATACGTATAGTTCTGCTATGGCCATAGCGATATTGTAATGTATTTATTAGTCTTATCCCGTGGAATATCACACCATCTAAAATTAATAACGTTTTATTACGAAAATTATGGACTTTGAAATCTATTGTATCAAAATGAAAAATAGGAACTAGTGGTATGTCCTCAAGGTATGTTGTTCAAGGAAATAGTCGAACTCCACATTATGTCTGGCTCCGACCTTGCCTGATTGTACACGTTGCAAAGTATCCATATATATTTTACTTTTCCTTATATTCAGCTATTCCTGTGTTTATTTCCAGGTTCCACAACTGTGTTGGTCCCAACGAATGCCGCGTTTGCAGCTCTACCCCCTGGTCAGCTGGACGAGTTAAAGAAAAATACTGATAATCTGCGTAAAATTCTCTTATATCACGTCATCAACCGAACAGTGATCACACCTCAGATTGTAAACACGTTGCAGGTGGACACGCTGTCTGGTACCAAACTCAACTTTGTTGACTATGTACGTATTTGAATTTATAATCACTTTCTCATTACATACACTAACATCCCATCATTAACTATGTACGTACTTTCTATAGACACATCATCATTGCACGCTCTCACTGTATGCTGCTATGTGTGAACACAAAAAGTTGTAATCAAGTATGTAAAACTTTAGTCAAATCTTCATTACGTATTCCGATGTGGTGCACTAGGTGATTATATTTTAAAGTAATAGTCAAAAGTTGCACTCGAGCTGCCAGTTGCTATGGAAATATATTGCATAGTCACACCAGGTTCCAAAATCACATCCTCATGACGCAAACTCTAGCTCACTGGTGTCGTATTAAACAAACTGTGTCAATCAGTTGTGATGACCAATCATTGTGGTTCGCGATCAAAACTCAATAGCTGGCAGCAGTGATGGTTCATGTTTGTTTCCATATTTTCAGAAACATAAGTTGTAAACAAGTTACTTTGGATAAAACAGATAAAGTTTGTTTGTTTAACAAGGAAACCCCCTGCCGAAACATAGGGTACTCTTACAGCAGCATATCTTTTATGTGCATTCCTACAGACAGAATAGCATACAACACGGCTTTTGGTGGACCAATCGTGGATCACTGGTTGGAAAGAGAAATAACCTGAATCCACTGAGGAGAATCGATCCTTCGACCTATCGAAGCTCAGGCGAACACTTGCGCTGAGCTACACCCAGTTCTTACGTTACATTTTCGAAGTCTGACAGGTTTTGTAAATCTCAATAATTAAGATATACATATTTTGTCTGATGAAGTTTCACTGCTTTCATCAAACCAATCAGATTTACTCACTTGTTTCAATTTTAGGGTCACACCATCTTAGCAGGAGGTGCAAAGATGATTGGATCTGATGTTATCCTCGACAATGGAGTGGTACACACTATTTCCAGTGTCATGATGCCGCCCGTGCTCACCATCATGCAGTATATTGTCAAGAACGACGCTGAATTCCAAGCTTTATTTGCGGCAATCATTGTTGGTCATTTGGAAGCGGTTCTTGGAGGTACGTTTTGTATACGGCGGTATTTCGTTGTGATTAAAATTAGGTCGAAATTCATTATCATTCCTGTTACCGTTAGTATCTAACGAGTTCCCATTAAAATACGGATAATCTTTCTTTCGACCTGTCGAAGTCATACCAGCAGTTAACACTAGATTGTAACGCTCAAAGACCATTATGTAATAAAATATACTCAGTCGAATGAAAATAATGGATAACATAATGGAGAGAATAGGTGGCGCTCAGAAGCAAACCCGGTCATAGTCTCGATAACCCAGACCATTAATTTGTACTTACAATTTTCCTGTTTCGAGTAGCGTCCAAACAGTTCTAGAAAAATAATATTGCATCATGCTATGACGTCATTACAGACGTCGCGAAAGTACCCCAATGCCGTCTGCTTATCAGCAACATAACATCCTGAAATAATATATAAGTGTACAAAACACTTAATAATAGGAATAAATACATTGTATATAGAAAAATACCGTAAACATATTGAATAATTATTTCATAAAAAAAAAATATCAATAATAATAATATGTGTGCCTCTTAATTCGCATTATGTTTCATAACTTTTGCCACTTCCTACTTAACTGTGAATGCTTCAAGGCGGCCTCTGTCTAGTTACTTCGTAATTAATGTACACCAGTTCAAATTGCATGCAATGAAGTAGCGTATGACAGGTGACCTTGATTGGTAGGATAGCAAATAAATAAGTATTCCAAAAAAAAGGTTACGTGGATTAAAACCTTAAGTAGTGCTATGACATTGGCTCTTAGTCAAATTGTTTTTAATGGCTAACAGTACACATAGGGCAGATGTACCTGAAACATGATATATCGCACTTTAACATAAATTACACATAGGTCAGGTTACGCATAGTGGTTACCTGCAATTGGATCACGTCAAATACTAAAGGGTATGTTGAAATGATGCTATGAAATTATAACCTAATTCTAATCAAATTTGTAACCTGTTTTCAGTTTGAAATGGTTTTATTGATAAACTGGTATCGATCCAACTAGTAAGCCTATATATGCAACGAGAATTAAGATTGCATTGCTTATTCAATTAAAATAATACAACTGTACTACTAAAAAAAACAACATTAATTTTATTTAACAATTGTATGTGCTGAACTAGTTCAGTTGCTTACTAGACACTTGCACAAACGGACAAAACATCATAATAGTATAATTATTTAATAACGATTATAAATTTTGGTGAATTGTATTTCATTGTTACTGCAGCAGTTGTGTCATGCCACATATGGCGTGGAAAATAAATGGCAATGATTCTTCTTGAAAACAGGTAGTTATAGGTTACGTATTACATCATATTGTAAGTGTAGTGCAAACTTCGATGTGTGTATGTGTGTGGTCTCTACTGTTGCATGTACTCCACTGATGTCTTTTGTACAGTATTAACTGTTGTCTGTTTCCTTTTACAGGTGGAAAGTTCACTTTGTTTGCTCCCACTGACAACGCCTTCAGTCACTATGCAAAGCCCCTGCCTGCAGATCTCTATAGCGTACAGCGTAAGTATTCAACTGATGTTTACTTGCTACATGTATATTCCACACTAAAGCAATACAGACACGACTACACTCAATC
>JAULBR010091346.1:0-12323 GCA_032355825.1 Melanodrymia aurantiaca
AAACTGTGGACTTCATCAGGGCGAGTGGACTACAGATCTAGCATGATCATGCTAAAATTTGAATGCAGAAGAAGAAGAAGAAGAAGAAGAAGAAGAAGGAAAAGGATGAGTACAGATAACGAAAGTGAATAAGTATGCCAAACTTTAACCAACAACTGAACAAGATTTTATAAAAAAGGTAACAATTGGAACTGCATGTTACTGAAAATGATAACCATTGGAACTGCATGTTACTGAAAATGATACGTCACTGCAGTGGTTGGTAATCGGTGTTGGTTTATCACGATGACTAAAGATTCTCAGAGGAAGACAGGTCTATTAGTAAGTAATAAATTCTTACCATATCTGTGAATGTGGGCCACCAGGTAGATATCTTTTTTCAGAACCGATTCACTTAGCTCCTAAAAAGATTTCATAATTAAACTTTACATCACTGAAGAAACAGTGGACATGATTTAGTCAAAAAAATATTTTTAATCATTCTGAAAATTCAAATTTTTTTCCATCTTTATCCTGTCTTGAAAATTAAAAAAATTTGCTAGTAGTATACACAACCACAAATATAAAAAAGAAAAGTTTCAGGTTAATATGTAAGTCTACTGCAAGATACTTACTGTAAATAAGGCAATATTGGAGTCAACTTTGGCCATGTCAACTGGCATTCCATGCTTTGTATAGCGAACCATATATCTTTCACTGAAAAATATGGGTGTATTGCATATTTTACCATGCACATTATTATGCACACTCAGTATATTACATTATTATAAGCAAATTTTTTACTTAATTATGCATAATACAATATACATATACGTATAATCAAAACATATGTATTGTCATCTAAATTATAAATAAAATTCATTGGATACAGGGTTTTAGTGAATCTATTTGAAGACATGGTACAGAGCATGGTCACATACAACTACATGTAGCCATCAACATTTTTATATTTACCTTCTGCATTGATAGCAAAAATAATTGGGATCTCATGATCAGGTCTCTGTGAAGACTCTAGGCCATTTGACTTTAATTTCAAGTACCTCAAAAAAGCATTATTCCCTGCGTCGAACAAAAAGAGAAGTGTTTCCGACTCTTCGCCAATGTTTGCTGACACGAAGTGCTTAAAGCTGACCATGAGATGGCTAACTGGAGATGTTTTGTTTTCAGATCTTGATCGGTGTTTAATGCTGACGCCATGTTGCATTATTGTCTGAAGAAAAAGGTAGTAAAAGTTTAACTAATGTTCACTGGCTTACAAACATAAATGCTCTGAAAAAAACAGTAGCTTATCTTGGGCCGGTTGTTCGAATCCTGGGTTAACTTGCGGAAGACACCATATTTGAAAATATGACCATCCCCCTTTAACAACAAAAAAAGTAAAGTTTGTTTTATTTAACGACGCCACTAGAAACACATCGATTATAAATCAGCGGTTATTGGACGTCAGACGCATGGTTATATTGACACATGGTCACAGACGAAACCCGCTGCTGCCACATAGGCTACTCTTCCACGAATGACAGCAAGGGATCTTTTATGTGCACTTTCCTTTCCCATAGACAGGATAGCACACACCACAGAATTTGATAAACCAGTCGTGGATCCTTTAACAACAAGCAAAAAACTAAAAGAAAAGTATAACATTATTATGTAATAGAAATAATCAATATTTGATATCAACCATGGTATGGAATGTTTGTGCAGAGTTTGATTTAAATCTTTTGTTACATTTGAAAGGTTATTTGCAGTTTTGGTTTATCTCACTTCAGCACTGTTTTGTTGTCCCTGGAATAGCCATTTGGCGTGGCTTTCTTCTACACTGTGTTGATGAACCCGGAACAGTTTGACTGCACTCAGCTTGTCTGCATCAACCTGCTCACCATTGATGCGTGGAACCCGGTCCATTCCAAGTTTTCTGTAACAAAAATTTTAAGATAAAAGTCTGTTTGTTTAACGACACCACTAAGAAACACATTGATTATTCATCAGCGGTTATTGGATGTCAAACACACAGTTGTACCGACTCTTGGTCGCAGAGGAAACCCGCTGCTGCCACATATGCTACTCTTCTTTGAATAACATCAAGGGATCTTTAATGGGCAACTTCCCACAGACAGAATAGCACGCACTACGGCCTTTGATAGACCAGTCGTGGATCACTGGTTTTAATGGGACATAACCCAACTGGGTTCCATGAACCTTCGATCCATCGAGTCACAGGTGGGGGTGCTCTTGCACTGAGCTATGTCCTGCTCCTTTCGCAGTTATTACAATGCGATTAATGTTGCTATCTTGTAGACAAAGACCTACGACAATTACCCATTGCCCCAGTCGACGAGAGAAATCATTTCATCTTTCACTTCTTGGGCCTGGTCGTGAGTCAAGGTGTTGGACACCAGCTTGCTGCGAATCTTGATCAGCTCCAACATCACTTTCCACACCGGCTCAAACAACCATCCATTGCTCTAAAAACATCAATAATGATAAAGATCAAGTTTGTTTGTTTAACGACGCCACTAGAACACATTGATTATTAATCAGCGGTTATTGGATGTCAATAGCACTGTGGCATTCATCTTAAAACTTGGGTTGGGTCATTTTTGGTGTGCTTCCATCAGAGAGTTCTGTCCACGACAGGGTCTTAAAACTCAGCAGTGTGTCTTTAAATAGGCACTGTGAATGGAAATTGTCTAAAATGTTGAGCCTGACAAATGGCATTTAAAGGATTTTTACTAATTATATTTTTGGATGTCACACCATTCAAAAGCAATCAAATACATTGAGTGGATTAATTACAAATTGCCTCTAAGACAATTAAATTAGATTTCAATGTTATAATGTTAACCAACACATTAGGTAATTAAGTATTGTTTAAAATATGCCCAAAAAATGGGGATTGATAGTCTGGATTAAAAATTCTTTAAAAGATTCCGGTCTTTAATAGGAATTTATATTTGGGTACAAGCGAGATAAAGTTAATTAGACCTCACCACAAACAGTTTCTTCCATGCCACATTCCATTCCCTCAAAACAAAGGTAACTTCTTTGATGACAGGATCCTCAATGGGCGAGATCGATTCATAAGGACTGAAAAATACAATAACATGCACATGATCATCAAGTTACTGGACTAGTCTACATAACTGAGATGACCATTGTGAGAATCTGAAGTCTTTAAAACGTTCACACACTGATGAATGTTCATGCCAAACAGGACCGCAGGCCCTAGAACACATTCTGCAGTCATGTCATCTGTATGATGAAGCAAGCATAACACACTGGCTATGAGAGGCAACATTGGCAGACAAGCTCTAGGGCACCAAAGAAGACAATCCAGACAGCAGTTTTATCAACTCAACAGCATTGCTTTCAATAGGGCGAACATTCCACTACCAAGACAAAACGTTTTGTCCCTGGTGATGAATGTGATATGGTAGCATACGATCGGTACTAGTCACATTGCTCGCCCTATTGAATGCAAGGCTGGACTCCAAATCTAAGGCATCATCAAAACACAGCTTGCATGCAGAAGAAGAAACATCTGAAGTACATAACCTTACCGGTAGTATGCACATGTAACAGGTATCTATATATATATATATACACAGTGAAACCCCTCTAAACCGAACACCAAGTAAAATGTCCGGTTTAGAAGGGTGTTCGGTTTACTGAGGTTTAAATACAGCACAAAAGGCTGCTTGGGACTTTGAAATATGTTTGGTTTAGAGGGAATTCCGGTTTATTGAGGGTCCGGTTTAGAGGTGTTTCACTGTATATATATATATATATGTATTCAACTTGTTAAAACCAATCCATGGAAGCATTCAAAGTTCTCCACATACACGTACTTGAATGATTGGGAGTAAAATATGTAAACTATAGATCTGCCAGTTTCGTATCTGCCATCAAGTCAGCAAAAGTGGAATAACACTAACATTTTGTATGTTATTTAAGTCAACGAATACAAAAATAAAATAATAAAAGTTGCTTACGTGAAATTGCTTATCATGTCTTTTACAAATACCATGCTTTTCCCTGAAATGTTTCTGAACAGTTCAAATATTTTTATTGTTTAAAAGTGTGATTGACTCAACACATTTAATGCTATAAACCTGTGACTGAACCCCTTTAAGGAATTTCTTTAATAATAATGTAAACTAGTAGATTGAAAAAATAAAGAAAAAAAGGATACCAGTAAGTGTTATAGAAATAAGAAGAAAGCTTGAAAATGATGCTGTTACTGATGATGATGATGATGATAAAAGTGATGATGATGTTAATGATGATGATGATGATGATGATGATGATGATGATGATGATGATGAGAAATGACGATGATGATAAAAGCAAATAAAATAAAATCGAATTTCAACTTTATTTGATAGGACGCACACATCCAGCATATTTTGGGGTCTCAGTGTGAGAACAATTTGCTATCTCAGTGACTAAATTCCCACGGAAAAAATTACTCATCATCAGAAAATATACTTAATCAACTTACTGACTTCAAAATGTTTGCTAACTTTACTTACCTGAACGTTTGTTTTAAGAATAGAATAAGTTGAACTATTTTGATTATCCTCAGAAGTTATTGTGGGTAGGGCGGTGGGGATTGGGGTGGGATGGACTCATGCATGAGTCCTGCCATGCTCTGTGTTGCACTACCTATGAATCTATGAGTGTGGTAAATGCTTGGATTGGTGTATTAGTCTTGCTGTTAAGTAAGATTTCTACAAATTAAACTACTGAGAAGAATAATGAAATTGCTTCAAGTAGTATGATCAATGTTAGAATGTCAGACACGAGCAAGGGTTATGGTCGGAAATCAAGTCTTACCACTTTGACTGACATGAAGAGGACGATTCATCGTTTAAATCTGCTAAAACCCTGAATTAAATCATAAATAAATGTACAAAAATGAACACAGAAACATGTGACAAAACAGCAGTTAATGCAAAATAACTGCAATACCCACGATCAATAAACTGTTGTCGAACCAAAAGCAAATTTGTTTCCTTGTCGACCTGAATGTTTTTTGCTTTTGAATTAAATTCTTCACCAACTTAAACCTACCCGGTATATGTAAAATATTTTTCCAAAATAAAATCCTTTTTCCTGTGTAACTACCGTATTAATTTTATGCCTGTAATCAGAAACAAGTGAAAAAAAAAGTTTCGTCTAAGCCCCTAACTACTTAAGATATAGAGAATTCATAATCTGTATGTATATCAGCCAAGTGTAGTTTAATCGGTATTTGTCGAAGCTCTGCCGAGGCAAAATACTCATTAACTATACAAGGTTGATATTTTCCATATTAAAAAACATGATAATTGAATTCTATTTATCCTTTGACACTTCTAAAATAATGTTTTAACTCGATTGTACTATTAGTAAATAATACATTAAAATGCAGTTGTAAAGTAGCCTTCATTGATACGTAATAAAATAAAACAAATGAATTGTAAATTAATTCATGATATATGTACAGTCGAACTTGCTCAATTGATTTATTAAGAAACCACCTGTGCTACGTCACCACCTCTATTAAGCAGTCATCTGTCTTAAATGGTCACCTTTGTTAAGCAACCAACTATCAGATACCAGCCACCTTTTTGTTATCACGAATCAGCCAATCTGGAACCCGATCTGAACGAAGACGCTACATGCTTAACATAGGTTTCACTGTAACAAGTTTTAAAGTGAAAGCCTTACATAATGGCAAAATAACCATCACAAAAGAATACAAATCATTCAGGGGTTCTAGAATATGGTGGCCCGATGTCCGAGGCCAGTGACTTTTACACTCAGGCCACCAAATAATTGCTTTGGCCGTGCGCGATGGCCAGTAAACAAATTTATTTACTTAAATTTGTTTTTTTTATTATATTGGTACTGGTATTTAAAAGTTGGACAAGTGAATTTTCAGCCACAGCCAGTGAATTTTCAAATCTACTGGCCCCCATGGCAAGTGCAATTAAAAACAATTCTAGAACCCCTGATAATTCAATCAAAGGTAAAGTTAAATAATAATGCCCAATACTCACCCTTCATTTTCCACTAGACATTCTTTCAGGTGAATATAAGCAGCTGGAAATATGCCCTAAAGTAAAATATATACATATGGTATTAAAAACAAACAAAAAACATCAGTTTCACAAACTGAAATCAATATGCTCTCAATGGCAAATACAGGAATTTGAAAACAATTTATGTTCAAATAGAAGAGAAAACACTGTCCTTGTTTATCTACATAATAGCTAGCATACATTTATCAGGGCTCGAAACTCGTCCGAAACGTATGGTGGCCCAAACAAAACATTTGGGCCATTAAATGTTCATTTTGAAAAAATTTCAGCGGGCCAAACTTGCTTTTGGTAGCCCAAATGAAAAATATTCATATTTCAGCTTTTAAGTATTAAAGTAAAATGTGCACAGTGTAGGCTAGTATACAAATGTAGTGGTTCCTGTTATAAAAAAAAGGTCGCCCAAATAATTTTTTGGGCAACTAACCCATCATTTTTTTAACATCTCAGTCGCCTGAACGGAACTTTTGTCGCATTTGGCGACCTGGCCATTTCGAGCCCTGATACATTCAAACTAATGGTGCACGAGACAAGCAGAATACCTACTCTTGATAGCACTGTCAGATATAAGTATTACTTCATGCTTAGCTGCATCGTAAGGCTGGACCATGTTGTTAATCTTTCCATTTGGCCCCACGTATCGATTACCTACAATAGAATGAGTTTGTTTAAAGACACATTAACATACAAGTCCATGAAGAGATCTACATGTAGTATACTACATGCATTGTTAATATTGATGGCAAATTTTTGGCTACACATCTGTTTGCAGACATTTGAGATTTGTTGATTATGGAAACCCTCAAGTTGATGAAGACGGTTTTATGTTAAATTGCATTATTAAAAGGTGCAAAATAATGGAAAGGGAACATACATGTAGGCCTACTGCACTTATCTAGTAAAACTTTAAAAAATATTACATGTATTTATGTTGAATTTTTGCAAAATGCTTGCCATACAAATATAATTATGTATCTTTATTATTTTCATGAAGTGATATTTATATCTTAAGGTTATTACTTGTTTACGTCTTTTATCGGAATTATATTTTTGTGTGTATGATTAATGGGGATAGTAGGTGCCATGTGTTTATCAATGAGTGTGTCACAACACTTTTGTTTACAATTGTGTTGCTGTTGTTATATAAAAAAGAAAAAGAATCAATAATTTTATTGTTCGGTATATAGATATGGCAATTACAACCTGCATGACAAAGTTTTTGTACCTTGGGTTAGAATTGCCCTATAATCTATACCTCACAACGTGATAGATTCTATTAGTAAAGCAAACACTTACCTATAAATAATTTTGCATCTACTTTTGGATAGCTTGTAATTAGACTTTTGACAACTAAAATGGCTGGATCATTGTCATCTTCTACAGAAAAAAGTAGTTCAAACTGAAAAAAAGTAGAAAGGACATTACATTTTAAATACTGACTAAAGAAGATATACACTTATAAATATAAAATTATATACATGTAGGCCACACATTGAAACCAAGCCAGAATAGGTAACATGCAAATTTTCTGTGTCATATTCAATTACAAATAGTGGAAGATTGAACATTCTCTGTAATAATTTATTCATTAAAACATATCACATGCACATACATATTACATTAGTGATTACATTAAATACACTTAAAATACAAAGCATACATGTACGTTTCAAATATATAATTCTAAACAAAACTTACTAAAGGATATTTTAAAGTAAAGAAAGTTTCAAGATTCTTTTTGAGGTTCGGATCGACACCAGTCAATGGTTTAATGATGCTAACTCCTGCTATGTCTTCAGGACTAATTGGTTCATTCATGCGGTGAAGATGCCATTTTCTGAAAAACAAGTGATCATTAAATAACTGAGCCCATGATGCATAATAAAACTAACATTAGGCGTATCATAAAAAAAATATTGTTTCCGGTTACCCGACCGACCCTAATTTGACCCTGTCGACCTTAAATCTTTTTTTCGTATGTACAAAACATTGTTTTAATATAACATCAATTTCCACGAAAACATTCCAAAACTATTAATACCTATCAATAAATAAAATTATTTTCCAAAATAAAATGTTCTTACTTACCTACCTACCCTCTATTTTTCCAGCATGTAAATGTAATAGGAAACGAGTAACTTTTTTGTTTCGGCCTTACTATTATTCTATACCGAACTGGCTTCCCATATTTCTAGCCTTTTAAATGAATGTGATATAATAGTACATGATCTGTACCAGTCAAGTGTTCGCAAGCGCTCGCCCTACTGAACTCAACCTTGGTGGTTAACTTTCGATTTTTCAATGAACTGAACGTAATGTTCCACCCCATAGGCCTAGGCCTAACTGTCGTAAACCGATTATCGGTTCACGTGAATTTCAAGTTGCGTAAGCGACACGTGAACGGAACGGTTCACGGTTCACGTGAAATATTGTGACCTATGTCTACAAATGCTACAGCAAATGTATGTTCACTATAATCATTTGCAAAATATTATATTAAATATAGAACTGTCAAAAATGAATTTGAAAAAAAGAAATAAGATAATTATTCTAAATCATTTTAATATTTTTGCAATGCTCGATAATAAGTAGCACCTACGGTTCATATTATTTATGAAATAATTTGTTTAAAAATTGATACTGATCACCATGATAGCATTTATCAAAATTTAATATTCTCTATGACGGTGACAGTGCCACACCCACAAACTGACAGTGACAGTGAGTGACATTTCGGACGTTCAAATTCAATCAATACAGGTCGTGTGTAAAGTGCAATTAAACTTATATATAATATCAATAAACTTACCCATATATTAAAGCCATTATGTGAACACACCATTCGAAAAGCCATCCTAATAATAATACGATTGCGATAGTTATTAACACAATTCTACCTACAGACATATCGACATGGTGATTTGGAGTATGAATGATTCACAAGGATGAGGATTAATGTCATGCGCAATCGGGCGACAAATTGTTCTACTACTTTCTGTACAGCAATGAATGATTAAATTCGTAAACGTCTGTTGCTCTGGAAAGATCCAACATAACTATTATTCATCGTAGGAGCGGGAAGTAGCTCAGAGGTAGAATGTCCTCCTGTAGCGGGATCGGTCGAGAGATCGATCCTCCACAGCACAAAACATTTTTATGGGCTATTTTCCGTTCTAGCCAGTGAAACACGTATGTTTTATCAAATTCCGTGTGCTATTCTGTCTATGGGATAGTGCACATAAAAGACCCATTGCTGTTTTTCGGTATGAGTAGCCCATGAAGCGGCGACAGCGGGTTTCCTCTGAGACTAAGTGTCAGAATAACCATGCGTCAGACGTCCAATAACCGCTGATTTATAATCGATGTGTTTCTAGTGGCGTCGTTAAATAAAACAAACCTTACTTTATTATTCATCGTATTTATATTTATATGAATATTATTTCTTGTATAATAAAATTATTATATATATATATATACATGTACATGACTTTTTAATTAACAACTCTTAACATAGTCAAAAATCACTGTTTAAATTCCAGATGCTAGGAAATCACGTTTTAAAAATCTCACTCTGAAAGGTTGAAAATGGTTTCACGGCAGCATATCTCTGATCAACTCGTGCCCCATGGACAAACAATCTAAGTGACACCCCCCCCCTCTCCCCCCGCATCCACTCCACCCATCAACATCCTGGCTACGGGTCTATAGGTTGAAGGCCTATTCCAATGACACATAATAAATATTTTTTGCTAAAAAATATTTTGATATTGTTTTAGAATCCTAAACTTTATAAAATTTATACAAAATTGTAATGGTAGGCCGCTAGCCATGATTAATATGCAAGGGTTAATAACAATAATTACTACATGTAATTAGTATTTATGTGCTGAAAAACGTTTTTGCAAATGGTTTTGTCGTTCTAAGCCCTCGATTATTACACCCGCCGAAACTCGTCTAAATAGAGGAATATCTGGTGAAAGAATGACGAAGTTACCATACTATAATTATATGCAAAACGGGATACTGATTTAAAGAGAATCGCTCACCATTTTGGCTGGGAAATAGGCACCACTAGACGGAAGCATGCAACTCGGTCTCGAGTAGTAAATAACATTGGGTTTCGCATCTCCAGACAATAGCATGACCATTAACAGTGTATTAACTTTTCAAAAGGCTATTTTTGGCGATCGATTCATACACATGTATTGTAAACAGAACACTTTTACGTTTTGATATTTCAGTTATTGTTTGTAGTCACATATAATACATGTATGCAATTATGTAATTAATTTTCTTGTGACTAGCTTAATGCTTTAATCACGTGATCTCAAATTTCCCGCCTAATGGTGAGCGGTTTTCTTTAATTGTTTTTAAACAATTCTAAAATTATGTCTGCTGAGGCATAAAAAACAATAACCGTTTAACAATACCTGTGGAACATTTCCTACAGTTAAAAGAAAAGTTTGTATTCATATATTTTCGTGGGTCGATCCATAATTCGGTAAAATTTAAACACAACTATAGCTCGCGTTAATAAAAAAACCGCCTGGAACAAGTTCGGGTTGGTATTCAGTGTTAATATAAAAACGTAACTTGTTTGTTAGAAATTACTATATGAATCGGAGTCGGGCATTTATTGTATCCTTTTAATTATATAAACAGCTCAATGAATGGTATTTGCTATCTACCAATTTTAAATTACATATACAAAAAGTATTATAAATTAATTTTTAAAAGCTCACTGTGCGTATTTATATATGCAAAATAGTTGTTAACTCAACATAATTTGTTTTACTGCAATGACTTCTCCCATTGCTCCTCCCACGTCTCGTCACGGCTATTATGCGGTTGCACTTTTAGCACTGTATCCAAGTAGCATGTACTCGTATAATAATAAACATTTACGACCAACGTCATGTTTACTCAATTTCAACGTCATGTTTACTCAATTTACGTTATTAAAAGTGTGGAAATGTGAATTTATATATAGGCATACAGGTCACGACGTACACAAAGTCACAATAATAATAATACTAATAATAATAATAATAATAACAACAACAATAATAATAATAATAATAATAATAATAAACATTATATCAACAATGCATTGAGCACAATACCCCTACTAAGTGTATTATAATATTATAATAGACATACATGTAGTAGAGGTATATTTTGAAATGACGAAATATTGATTTTAAAATTGTTTTAAATTTTATATCACTCTATTATGGCTGTTATCAGTGTAATTAAATGAAAAATAGGTGTTTTGAAGAAATTTCATTCCATATAATATTATAGACCTATATAGGTTGGGGGTGTCTAAACCTTCATTGGATATTATAAAGGCACCGTAAGCCAATGCGACTGACTGACTGGCCCAAGTGGTGTAGGTCTAGGTCAAGTGACTGTGATAAAACTACATGTACAGCTAATTAAGTATGGATGTTTACGTTTATAATGAAAGACGAGTTTCATTCTTTTATGAAATGCCACTTTACGACATTTTTGGATTACCCTTGTTTTCAAAGCACAGTTCTTATTAAAGAAATAATGTTAGAAAAAAGAGAAATATTATAATATTCTCTAATTAACGCTAGTCAGTTTTATTTTCCAAAACTTTGTTATTTTATGTTAAAAAGATGGGTTTAAATACATGCATAGAATATTGTATTTGTTTATTATTATTATATATATTTAATAAGTTTCCTTTTTATTATTATCTTAATTATTTTGTTAATTACTCTTGTTTTATTTGTATATTACTTTAATATGAATTATTTAACTGTATTTTATTGCATATAATTATTGAGGGAGACTAAAATAAAGTGTCTGTCTATCTGTCCGTCCGTCCGTCCGTCCGTCTGTCTGTATGCTACTAGTGTATTCCACAGTCTCTGTAGGCCTACATGTATACCACTCACATTATATACAAATAAACCGTTAGCGTTGACGTTAGTTATAAATACATACGCAGAACACACACGATGGATTACTAACAGTCAAATAGTGTCAATATAATTATTGACTCACGATAGCAGGCTGGTGTTTAATGTGACGTAGATTGTTCATGAATGAGACTCGCACATGTATTCAGAGGAGGAAATAATAGACGTCATAGTAGAGTCAAAAATGAAGGTCTCGTGACAACTTTTTGGGGAACTAAGTTTGAACGTCTTTTCTATATCCCTGACACTTACTGATCAAAATGAGCTGGGGTGACCCTCCAGAAAAAGT
>JAULBR010091357.1:0-12316 GCA_032355825.1 Melanodrymia aurantiaca
TACCCTGATGTACTATACAGAAATAAAGTGATTACGTCTCACAAAATTAGAAGTAATTTTAAAGTTTCACGTGAATTTGTGACTCGTTGTTTGGAAAATATTATCCGTCTCCGTAAACAAATCATTGACAAGAGTTCAGTGTGTTGCAAGTACAAGTGTACTGTTTATTGGCTTTGAGATTTACAACTCCTCAGTAGACATGTACATGTGTTATGGAGGGGTTTTTTTAATAATATTTTTGCGACATGATATAATCGCAACAGAATATTTTCGCGAGTGACTTGTAGACGCGTTTTTCGCATTAATATCCTGTTCGCGTTAATTTCCTGAATTACAGTACTTGGTTTAGGATTCCAGAACATGCTCCCAAACCTGCACCAAAAAGTTTCTTCATAGGTTCAAACCGTTTGGTGTGCATGCATTTGAATTGTTCTTTTATTGTTAACAGTGTTAGCGCAGCATGTAGAATACATACATGTAATTGATGGGGCAATACTGGAAACAAAGCCATTGTGTTTGGGCTTTTAGTGTGTAGGGTGAAAAGATGCCCCCACAAGTTATTTGACGAGTGCCCTGTATACCCCTTCTTACCGCCCCCAACCTCTTCGGATTGAACTGACCCTGCAACATGCTCTCAGTGTTTTAAACTGAGAAATGTGAACATCTCACTTTTTTGGAAGATCGGTACTGTATGCATTTAATTGCACTTGGAAGAAATACAATGTCTTTAATAATTGTTCATATAAAGGATTAGGGGATACTCTGGCTGTAAAATATACTATTTCCCGGATATTTATATATTAAAATTAACTAGTGGGAAGGCACTTTTGAATGACATTGATTTATTTACCAACTGATCATAACAGGCCGAAAAGGTGACCCCACAAGTTATTTGAGGGGTGTCACCCCTCAACCCCACCCTTACCGCCCCAGTGGTGGGAAGGCTCTTTTGGATGACACAAATTGCCTTTACCAACTGATCATTATAACATACACAAGTCACTTGAAACATGTAAAAGGTGAAATGTTTGTTTTCGCCGTGGCTACATGACCTTTTGACCTTTGATGATGTCATCAATGATTTGATTGGTTACCAAATATCACCAATATATCGCCACCCTAAATACACATATATTGATACCAAATGTGTTGCCATCGGCCTATTACTACTATTATTATAGTCATATACAGCTTATTGGGAGTGATTTTGATAACAATAAAAGCGACGTCATTTCAGTTTTGGGTAAAAAAATATATTTTTGCAATTTATTTTATATTTCGCGTCGGTGGATTTTTGTAGACTTTTAGTATGTTAATCAATAGACCTTGTACTAACACCCTGTGGAAAACAATTGAATCTATTGCAATTAGTTTGACCGTATGATAGTAATTGATCATAACTTGCTTCCACTATACCAAAAGTATAGAACAAACTATTGCGGTTCAACAGCATGAACGCAAAACTATTGACCCATATTTAGGGCTATCATTTCCATTCTGCAGTAACAGTAGGTAGGCCCAGATATTCATATAATACGTAAGTTAAATTACATTAATAATTTAAAAAAATAAATGTTACCACCGGTATTATAATTCATCAATAAATATTCTATTTTATTTGTATTATTTTAAATAGCAATGGAGATTTCAAATCTATCAATAATAGCAGGAATCCGGACAACGGATCCAATAGTGTTAGGAATAAAGAAATAATATGAAGTAGAACATTTGTTGCATACCTTGATCTTTTCATAGGGAATCAAAACGACAGTCCTCTTTTATTGTCCATACATAAGGAATTACTTCAATTTACCAATAGTTTGTATCAGTTTATAACATACAAAATTCCATCTGCTCCAGCATAATATTATGGTATCTACATGTCACACTTTCTGGAATACTTTAGGGCTTGTTAATTATATGTAATCATAATCAACACTATATCATTCTTGCTGAGAAGTTGTTTCATTAGAGTTGTAGCATACGTGGACTGTTGAAAACCGTCAAAACTTTTTATGGCAGACATTCAGAGGTTATGTCACGATGTGAGGCGTCATTGATACAGATCATTCCTGATGTAATACCCTAGTGTGAGCTGTGTCACATTTTACTTCGTTTTGATGAAAATACCGAACAAATGGTTGTGCTTACGACAGGCGTTATGACATAGTATAATCACTGCTTTGCCTATCATGTTGCGCGTCATATCGTGAACTAGCTTCTGAAGGTGTACTGTGATTGTCTGCAACGTGTTCACCAACCCTAAAACATTATCATCCTGGTGAAACACCTTTTAAACCAGGACATGGTGTTGTTTAAAGTATACATTTTAGAAGTTATTAAACACTGATGATGTTATGTGACAAACAGATCTCCATCAATCCAACAATTATAATTTGATCAAGGCTTGTGTCCCAGTTGAATTGAGATCAGTAATTACCATCGTGTTGTCTGATCTCTATGCAGATTGTTTTCATCGAATCAACATTTTAAAGTTGACAACAGCTCGTCTCATTACTTCAGCTTCAGTAGATCGATGATATGTTGATCGCTCATGTGTGCACTATTTGCAGATCCAATGGGTGCAATGGTATAACTTTTATTAGACGTTTATCATTCAAAAACTGTTAGATTAGTATTGTAAACCAATCTCCCTACTGGATTATCTGATCCCTTGATATCAACGCTAAATGGCATTGCAGAACCATCTTAATCGAGAATTAATGACTGGCAGAGATTTCGGATGTCCCAACAGGACAGATAGTCATCGAACTGTTTCGCCCACGTCTTGCAATTGTGAAAGCGTTGCATTCGTCAAATTGAATATCACTGTCATAACCTAAATACTCGAATTGGAATTACCTCTAACTTTGTCCAATTTAGGATTGATTCCAACCTCAACACGAAGTCCATAACTAGGTCGACACTGTTCTATTTACGTGTACATTCTTTCTATTAAATAATCCACATGCCATACCGACGCTTTCACAATTCTAGTGAATGCCCGTAGACTTGTGGTTAATCCAAAAAGTAGTACACGGAACTTGTATGCTTTTTCGTTGAACTTCCAATGGTCCCTGTGCATTAAGACAGGCATATTGTCTAACTGTGTCACTCTAACAACGCCGCTCATTCTCCTTGAATATTATTTCTTACTGATTGAACAATATCCATTTTCTTTCTTGGTATGTTGACAAACACTTCCAACGGTTTAAAATTGAAGATGGCCAGTTCTTTTTTTTTTGCGAAAGAATAAATATTAAAATATACCTGGCTGTTCTATATACACTTTAACAATTTTTGTAACCATGCTTTCCAATACGCATGTTCTGAGCCGGCATTTGGGGAAACATTGGAGCCATAATAAGCGGTGGAAACGGTTTAAAATTAATCGGATTTCAATATTGGACGACCGACAGTACCCATGATCCGGATTAAGAAGTTCTCTGTAGGCTTGTACTGTACAAACGGAGGCAATAGTTGTTCCTCGAGTACGTCCGCTAATGGTACCAGTCCAGTCCTTCCGTTAATAACTGTCGATGGTCGGCAGACCTCATTCCCTTCTCTGACCAGCAGGGAATCCACGATCTGCAGTTCGTCGGTTATTTGCCCCTCGGGAATTTACCCCGTTACTTGAGCCTCTTCTTTCTCTAAGTATGTAACTTCTAGAACTACTATTCGTTTTGTAAGAAAAGTGAGCCGTGTGTGTTCTGCTTAGAAACAACTGTACTCTGAACGCTTGATCTATAGCCAAGTTAAACTCCGTCCAAACAAAAGTATTTTAGGACACTGATCGACAACGTAAAACAGTTTTGTTACGCCTGGCACTTTCAAATCCTTCGTAATAACAGAGTATTACGTATCAACCGTACTGCTAAATGCGCCAAATGTTATGACACTTTTGCCATTCGTTTCAATTATTTGTGTTCCTTGGCCAATCCATATAAAACAGTTCCATATTATTAACATTCTACTGTATACGATTTTTTTTTAATATAGTGTCCTTCAAACATTTCCAAATCTGTTGTAGACACGTGAATCCAAGAATTCATACTGCGACATCCCGATCTCACACTGTCGGTACTGCAGATAGAGATAAGAATAATTCTGCCCCGCCATTATGATAAAACGATGTTGCAAATAACGTATTACTCATAATAAGTGTATTTGATTTTAACCTAGCTCAAAATTCCTCAATACCCGCATGTTTTCATCTGGTACATGTATCTGTTTAAAGTGACATGTTAACCGATTTCTTGCTCCATGCATATGAATCACATAGTTCTAACGCACCTAGAAAGATGGAAACGTAGGGATCTAGCCAAGAAGTTGAATTTCACTTTCCGTTTTATTTAAGACACCTTCCATTGATTTAACCACCAAAGTTGGAAATATAGGAAACAACAAACAGTACGACATCTGTTTCATACCTTGATTTTTCTATAGAAATACAAAATGAAATCGGCCACTACAAAAAGCTGTACAATAAAAATGATTATTTCAACTTTCCAATACTCAATGTTTCTTTTATGTCAAGCACTATTGCATCAGCTTCAGCATATGGTGTGTACATAACTATTACAGTTTCTGAGATACCGGTACTTTAGGGCATGTTCGTTATATATTATTCTGATTTTAAGCAACGCCATGCCCTGGCTTAGAAATGGTTTCATCTGGGTTATACCGTTCATGGACTGGAGAAAACGTTCAAAAAGTTCTATGGTAGATATGCAGAGGTTATTTCACGATATGACGCATCATTGACACAGATGATGACCGATGCAATACCGTACCACCGGTGGATGCCATCTGTTCTTTGTTGTAATGTCCCTTCGACTCTGCATGGTGCAGAGATACGCATTTGGCCATGTCAATGTTTTGTATTTTTATATAACTAGGATGACCATAGTAATTATTTTTAATATTGGCGCTCCCAGAGTAATTTACAAATAATTTATATACATGTAAATATACACCATAGAATACATTTGAAACATAAAAAGTAATGACGTAGTCGTTAAACACGTCAGGTTTAAGACAGGTAGGTACTGGGTTCGAATCCCATTCGGTACATATGCGATTTTTAATCTCAATACCGACGCCAACCCAGAGTGAGTGCCCAGCAAGGCTCAATGGGTAGGTGTACTTCCACTTACACCTATACCAGTGCCCACAACTGGTTTAACGAAGGCTATAAAAGATCCCTTGCTACTCATCAAGTGTAGAGGGTTTCCTCTATTGTACTAACACTAACTTCTGTCGTGGACATGCAGTCGAGGCAGCTGGACTGCGTGACCATGACAGACGTGCTTGAACCTTAATTGGATATAAGTACGTTAATAAGTTATAACTAACTTGTTCTTATTTGACAAAAGTTGAGCATTAATACAATATAATTAACTCGGAAACATAAAATGTGAAGCTTTAGAAATTAGAGTTACAACAATACTATTATTTGTCAGATATGGAGAACAGGAAAATAATCCACATACTAATGTACTTTCTTTAGCATTTCAGTGGCGAATCAAGAATTGCTTTACTACTAGGGGGACCAAGATTGATATGTCTACAAATGGCACACAGACTTGATTATAAAAATATTACTACATGTATATAGAAAACCCCCTCATATTTTTACATTGATAATTTGTTTCTCATGATCAAAAAGAAGGTACCGGTACTAGCATTTTTAGGGGAAGAGTCTCTGATTCACCTTTCAAATCAGACTCATGTATATATATAGGTATGTTCGAAAGAACCCCTCCCTAGGCTATACCCCATGGAAAAAACTGTTCACAAATCACCATATTAGGTACAAAAGTCCACAATTATTAAAGGTACAGTCCCACCGTATACTAATGTTATTTGTAACATTTTTACGGCCAATAGAGCGTTTCTATTTATTAAAGTTACCATTTATTTACAGTTTATTACTTAGAATATCAATATTTTTATATCCAACGCGTAATAGTTTAGTATGGTCATTTGACTTTTGCCTACGATAATTTAATACGTTACAAATTAGCTTAGACAAAAGTACATAATTTAAGCTACTATAACAATTTCGATGACCAGAAACATGATATACATGTACATATATTGATATTGTAAGCAATAAGATGGAAATAAATATTAATTTTAATAATAATAAATGCTCTATTAGCCAGAAATATGTTACAAATAGCATTAGATGCCATTTGGTTGATGTCATTAACACCAGAAATCGCGGATAAAATTTGGGCTGTTCGAAAACAGATTAGCTTTAATTATAAAAAAACATACCAAAAAAGAAAGATTTTCTACATTCAAAAAAAATGTAATTTCATTAATACTAATTTTGGCGTTAATACAAACACTATTTTTCGTATTTATTCGTAAATTGAATGCGTTCATAAAGGAACAAAAGTTATGAATTAACATTAGTATGTGCTTTGTGTATATAAAAATTGTTTTTAATAGGGTGTTTATTATTATTATTTAAACGTGCCTAAAATTATTCAATTCAAAATCAATATAATTATACTGGATTCGAAAACGTGTGTGTTTGCAGTAAGGAAAAATACCCCATTTGGAACACGGTTGCCAATAAGGAACGTATTTAATAGCATAAATAAAAAACCAACTTACATGAAATGGCTGAAAGTACATGTAGTGTGGGACATAGGATCTAGTACATATTCAATTAAGATTGAATTCCAACGAGCACGCATATGGCGGCCATCTTAATTATTTCTCGAATTTAAAAAAACTTTACACTGCCCGTCATACAGAGGCTAATTTTTCAATCGGCAAAATGTTTGGCGGAAATTCAATTATCATGTTCTGGTTTCTTGTCATGATCTACTGTCAGCAGGATGAGCTGCCATGATACTCTTGCGACTATCTTGGATTCTGCCTGCATTGTTTTACAAATATGGGTTTATTAGATAACTAGATAGGCAACGTCACTGACTGGATCTTGCTCGGGAACGAATACTGAGCGATATCTGATCGACAATCCTCGCAGATCTAACTGACGATTCTTACACTAACAATATACATCTGATAACTTCAAACACGAACAGGCATGTTAATATAATATACTTTATCTATTGCAAGCAAGATTGTGTCAATAATAATGACATCACTTTGGCAAAAATTGACAAAGTTATAGACTTTTAGAGCTCAGTTATATGTTATAGGATTCTAAATGACAAAACCATTGACGAAGCCAAATTCACAAGGCAAATTCACAAGGCAAAGTCAAAGGGACAGTACGACAAAATATTTAAGAATCATAGCCAAAACAGTCATGATAACAGATTTTGCAAAAGGTGAACATATCCTGCCCAACCAGTGGCATTATGTCGCAAACATCCATTTTATTGTTGTTTTCATCTAAAATACGAAGATGTATGAACATCGTAAAGTAGAGTATTGCATCATTTATGTCAAGGATGCATCATTTCTTGAAATAGCCTCTGAATGTATACTACAAAATCTTTTGATAGTTTTCACTAGTGCATGAATGTTATAACCCTGACGAAACAACTTCCAAGCCAGAAGAACCTGACATATAATCGCTATATGAACATGCCCTAAAGTGTCTCACAAATTGAGATAGGTAGACACTATATGCTGGACTTGACAGAATGTTGCTCAACATAAAGGGGAAATTGATTATTGGAAAGTTGGAATCTAAACGATAAAACGTTGACATGGCCAAATGCGTATCTCTGCCCAAGGCATAGTCAAAGAGATATTCTGACAAAGTGAAAATGGCACGTATTTACAAATCACAGCCAAAGCATGGAGGATATCAGGTGTTTGCGAAAGGTTTGCACACCGGTAGCACACGTCGCAAGCACAGCCATATTGTCTGCCTGCTATCTTTACCGAAACGGAACAAAAACGTAACATCAAATTATCCATTTTATCATACATATTTCTATGATGACTCGTGTCGTTTTGAATCTTTAGGCAAAGATAATATGTATATTTCCAACTGGTGGGTAAATCAATGAAAGGTGATATCCTGTTATTGCAAGATTTAAGATCATCATTGTGGCAGAAAGTGAACGTGTTGCCATGATTTCTTGGTTTCATCGTTTTTAGATTAGTTACGGTACTTATCTTTATTCATATATGCATAGAGAAAGATAAAGTGGGTTAAAAACACCACTGGAGCACATTTAACGGTTAACTTAACGAACGGGCTAATTTTTTGTGTAAGTGATAATGCTTCATCTGCTATCAGCAAGTAGCGCTGTAAAAATGGATTTATCTCGAAAATTAGATCGACAATGTCACTGCCGTCAGTGAACAAAATGTTTGTTTACGATAGCCGAACAAAATGAGTTGTATCTGATGCGTTTAGACTGATTAGGTAAACTATTTATATTAAGTGGCCATCTTAACATAGCAAAGAGAAATTGATCGTATCAAGCATAGCGTTTATCTTGGATGTTTGCATTTATCTCGAAAATGTAATTGATAATACTATTTCCATCATTGAATGAAATGTTCAACCAATAATGGAAAAGAAAGTGGCCGCTAGTCCTGTCAATCAAAATTCATCATGTAAAGGTTTATGATGAAACTATGTACATTTGTACTTATATGGTGTTTGGCTTTTTACTTTTCTGTTATTTTTAAATGTGTATGACAATTTGTGAACAATAATTAACTATGTAGGGACCACTCGGACTCCTGAGGTGGGTTGGGTCGAAGGATCGATCCTTCTTAGTGGACCCATTGGCTTATTTCTTGTCTCTGTTTCTTTGGAGACCAATAGTAGATTAATAAAACAAAGTGCTTCAGTAGTGTCGTTAAACAAACTTTAACTTGTGTTTCTGTGTCAATCGATAATATACAAATAAACTGCAAATATAAAGCATTTTGCACCGGCTGGTAGGTACTGGGTTCGAATCCCATTAGAGGCATATGGGCTGTTTAATCCCTGGACCGACTCCAACCCAGAGTGAGAGCTCCGCACGGCTCAGTGGGTCAGTGTGCTTCCATTTACACCGACCAGTGTCCGGAACTTGTTAAAAAAAGGCGGTGATATGTACAGTCCTGTCTGTGAGAAAGTGCATATAAAAGGTCAATTGCTACTTATCAATTCGGAGTAGCGGGATTCGTCTATCATATTAACACTATTAGGCAATCGAGGCAGCTGGACTTCGTGATATAACCATGACAGACGTGTTTGAACCTTAATTGGATATAAGCAAGTAAATATGTTATAACTAACTGACTAACACAGCATTTACCGGCCTACGTACTGAAGTGGTTAACGCACCGGGCTTAAGACTGGTATATAGGTACTTGGTTCGAATCTCATTCTTGGCATTTTTAATACCAGTACCGGTTCCAACCCAGAGTGAATGCTCCGTAAGGCTCAATGGGTATGTGTACTTCTACTTAACACCGAACGGTGTCCACAACTGCATGGTTTAACAAAGATCGTGGTATGTCGGTGGGAAAGTCCATATAAAAGAAAAAACACTTATGTGCACAAATAGGATTCGCACCTACTGCACCGATTCGAGTAGCACTTGCCAATCCAACACTATAACCAGTCGTTTAAAAACAACGCCAAGTTACGACGTCTCTATGATTTGCACTATCAAATATGTGTAGCGGGTTTCCTCTACCACACTAACTCCTGTATTCATGGGCGTCATTTTCTAAAGAAAAGTAGGGGGGATATGTGTTATTTATACTAAACAGTGGGCGTCCATTGCAAGTTAGTTCCCCCAACTCCAAAAAGTGTCCCCCACCAAGTGGCGCCCATGCCTATACAGGCAGTCGAGGCAGCTGGACCGCCTGACCACGACAGACGTCACTGAACATTACTTGGCTACAAACACGTAAATAAGCAATAACTATAACTAACTAACTAACTAACTAACTGACTAACTAACTAACTAACTAACTAACAAAGCATTTATAACACCACGGTTGTTTAGGTGAAATGTGCTATTATTTGGATTTGTTCCATCAGTATTTTCCAGAAACTTGTTAAATGAGTTATTCCCAATTGTTATAAACAATATTGGTCATATTCTTATACATAGAGACGTGGTGCAGAGTTTGGAAGCTTTAGCAGGCGTGCTTGTTAGATTGGGAGAAGTCAACCTGAAAGCAAAAGCTACTGAATGTCTTCTTGGCTTTGAGAATTTGGAGTTTCTAACGATCTGAAAGTGGAACCTCAAGGTCAAGAAAATTCAGTCCAAACGTTCGACATATAATAAGAGCGCAAGATAACAACAGTGGATTGATGAAGTAGGCATGGATTTCAAGATGATGTTCGGTAAACGTAAAGTTGCCCGACTTTATAGTCAGAATACCTGCCCTCGTATACAGGACCAATGTTATTGCAATAGGGCCATGTTCATTTGGTCACAGTAGTTTACGTGACTAGAAAACAAAACCCTGGGGAAATTGATTATGCTAATGTGAACAAGTTGTGCTTTAGATAAGTTCCGACAGTACATTTATTGAAGCTAAACATCAAACCCATTAACATAGTCAAAAATAAAAATAAAAATAAACAAAACAATACAAAAACAAATCCAAACAAACATAGCTAAATGCGTATCTCTGCACAAGGCATAGTAGAATCACAGCGATCACTAATGATGATACCGGGTGTTCACGATACTTCAAAGGTGAGCATAAGCCATAACCTGCTACAACGATGATCTCCATCATAATCACAGTCATTTTGGTTTCTCTGGTGGTTTCACCGAAACGACAAAAAACGTCCGATGCATGTCAAAGTCATCAGTCATCATCTGTATCAATAACGTGTCACACCGTGAAAAGCCTTTGAACGTATACAATAAAACAGTCCATCTTATTACCCTGATGAAACCAACTACTCCGCCAGTAGGACTTGGAATTGTATAAAATCAACATATTCTGAACATGTCCTAAATTGCCTCCCAAATTGTAATGTGTAGACACCTTATGATAGAGCAGATGGAATGTTGATCGGCATAAAGAGTAAGCTTTCTATAGAAAGTTGAAGTCATCCATTGTATCATACATTTTGTGTAGCAGCAGCCTATGTAGTTTTGACTATGTAGGCAATTATCCAGGTATTAAACATACACCTGGGGCCGGTTTAATGAACGTTGCTTAACGCAATGATAGCGTAACGTCGTCCTAACGATAATTCTGCTGCCACAGTTGTGTGTATCGATACAAGTTATAGCTACGACGTTTTGCGGCCACGATACTTGAATTGACCGCTGTGACCGTTTTAATGTCCTCAAATATTGTTATTTACGTAATCGTAGTGTCATAGCTAAGGCAGTCGCAAGTGACGTTATAACTTCTCCATTAAACCAGCCCCTGGTGTTTCTATTCACATGTATAGGGGTGGTGCGTCCCCGAGGATACCATAAGCCTGAGTGCAATTAAAACATTTCTCATTAACAAATAATTGTTATTATATCAGTTTTCAATTGTTTTCTCTATTATTATCAATTACACGCGAGTCCTCGAGTAAATCCCGAGACTTCAGTGAAGTAATGTTCTTGATGTGATTGCAAACGAAAGTAAGAGTTTGATTAAATAGAAACACATTGAACAACTTCATTAAACATGTAACAAACGTACACATATATAGGTGTAATCGCAGCACAATTGAAAAAAAGCCTTAATGTACGAACTTTTTATCGGTGCGAACACGCTGCAATAATTATGTTTGCACTGATTCTTGACTTCTCTCAGCTTCTCTGATCGACACAAATGATGTCCTATTAATAATACAATACCCTAATTTCGATTTAAAAAACCCGCAGATAAACAAACTGGCTAAGCTTACGACGATGTCACCGCAGGATCTCACTCAACTTTGGCGAATACCTGGTATCGTCCATGCTTTGGATGTGATTCATGCGTACATGCCACCTTCACTTTATAGTAATGTCCCTTCGATTCTGCCTTTCGCAGAGATACGCACTTGGCCATGTCACTGTTTTGTCGTTTGAATTATATGCATTTGGTATTGTAATTTATATATTATATGTACAGTAAATATTAAACGGACATTCATCGTTAACGGTGCGTGTAGCATGTTTATTGCTTGTAGAGACCGTTCATATTTATTAAAATTTATTGACACTTTATTAGATAGAATATAAATATGGGTACATCCAATGCGTTCGTATTACCAGAAATGTGAACGAAAATGTTTTTAAAGGTTTAATTTTTTTTTGGAAAACAAAAAGAATTGGGGGAGCAATACCGTTAGTTAGTTAGTTAGTTATAAACTATTTACGTGCTTATATCCAATTAAGGTTCAAGCACGTCTGTCGTGGTCACA
>JAULBR010091368.1:0-12313 GCA_032355825.1 Melanodrymia aurantiaca
TACTGCGTTCGTACATATGCGTTTTTTAACGCAAGACGCCTGCGTTAAAAAACGCTCGTCTGCGCCGGGCATTAGTGATACGACTATGGTTAGTAGTTGAGACGTCATAGGTTTTTGTTATTCGTTCCTGGACACAATTACGTTTAATTATATTTTGGGAAACACTTTTCGTCAGATATTTACGTTTACGTCCACAACTAGTCTTAAATGTTATGTGAAACAGGCTCCAGAACTGTAGTTCATTTTTCTCCTCATTAATTTATCTCTGCACCCCCAGAAGCTTGTTTCTTTGCTACAGTAATACAGTGAAACCCCTCTAAACCGAACACACTTGTTACCGAGTAAAATGTTCGGTTTAGAGGGGTGTTCGCTTTACTGAGGTTTAAATACAGCACATAAGGCTGTTTGGGACTTTGAAATATGTTCGGTTTAGAGGGAATTCCACTTTACTGAGGTTCGGTTTAGAGGAGTTTCACTGTAGCTAGTTATTTAGTGATAACTCGTTTACGTGCTTATAAGTTATAGGACGTCTATCATGGACACACAGTCCAGCTGTCTCGACTGCCTGTCCACGACAAAAGTTAGTGTTAGTATGATAAGAGAAAACTCGCTACTCCCATTTGATAAGTAGTAAGGGATCTTCTATATATATTGACTTTCCGATAGACTCCATACGTTTCCGCTTTGCTGCATCTCCAAACAATAGAGTGACCATAAAAGTGTTCCAACTAATTAGCTGCAGATTTCGGCAACTTGTTCGTGCGATGTACATGAATCAAGTTTACGTATAATAACGACACTTTGAAATTTCATATAATAAATATAAGCAATTATGTAGATAAACAAGGACGGTGTTTTCTCTTCTGTTTATACGTAAATGAATTTACATATATTTCGCTTCACGTGATCGCCCTTCTCGCGCCAAAATAGTGAGTGATTCTCTTTAAACTTTCCAGATTGAATTTGTTTAATAAACTAAAATACAGTTGATTGTTCAGTGTGTGGTTTACGTATTCACGCGTTTATCTATAACCTCAACCAGCGACAACATCTGTTGCACGACAGCAGATTTGAACAGCCCATTTATGCATCTCATTTGAAAATTTAATTTCCAAATCTGTTTTTATCTCCACCTGGCTATTATCAGTAATCTGTGCGCCAGTTGTTCTCGAAACTATTACGTTGCATCAACGCGTTTTCATTTCAGTAAGAGCTTATGACACATCTATCATAACTGACATCAAATACAGTTAATAAATATAACCATTCGAAATGGAAATGTTTTGGGATTTATATATGGATTATAATAAGTAAGCATAAATTAGAGCTTTTGACATGTTTCTTTTTTGTGACATGTTCGTTTAATAAATACAATATTCGTAAATAAGTATTACATTTATTTATTATATCGATATAGTACAGTTATCTTCCTTTTTGTTTTACAATGCATGTAGCAAAAAGGCATAAAATTTCCATAATATTATTGTTTAACAGCGTACGTATACGTCGTCAAAACCTGCAGCTAATTAGTTCGAACATTTCTAAGATCGCGCTATTGGCTGGAGATGCAACAGAGCGGAAATGTTTGACGCCAAAGTGAGTGATTGGTGGTCTTTAATGAATGTACATGTACTTGTATCATTCATGTGAGTAGGTTGTTAAAGCATCTGAAACAAGATCGTCCGTTCCATATTTTGATCTTGTCGTGTTTGGCTGCATAGGTTTATTATAGAGTATTATAATTTATAGATAATATAAGATGGCGAACTCATGGATCACAACCGTGGCACTGCACATACATTTCTAGGGGCATGCAAGATTTCAAATCCTAAAACTTGCCGCACACTATAGAGCAAAGTGCTTCTGTTAAATTCATTTGTGAATAATTATGTCCACGAATGACCATTTCCCTTTTTATATCATTGTATATATATAGAGGATATTACATTTGTGTCCATGACAAACGATGTTTACGACACGAGTGCATAAATTATCATATTTCCCGAGCGATAGCAAAGGACATATAATGATTTAGGCACGAGTGTTGTAAACATCGTCTGTCATGGACAATAATGTAATATTCTGTTTATTACCGTAGACTTGTCCTACTAAATAAGCACTTGTTTACAAACCAACGTTTCATTTCCGACGGTAAATGGCTATCGCCAGGTTGGCAGCTAATGACGTCATTATCAAATCAAGCCATGCGCCAATCAGAAAGAAATGTACTCTTATAACAGCCAATCAAAAATATATGTACTCTTATGACAGCCAATCGTTACACAATGCTAGGGCGACTAACGAAGAGAACTAACGATAAATATGAACCTCGCTATGCTGAACCTCGTACCGGTCTCCGTGGTGCAGTGGTTAACGCTACGAACTTCATGCTGGTAGTTACTAGGTTCGAATCCCATGGGATTTTTAATCTCAGTATCGACTCCAAACCCAGAGTGAGTGCTCCGCAAGGCTCAATGGGTAGGTGTAATGCCACTTATACCGACCAGTGTCCACAACTGGTCTAACAAAGGCCGCGTTATGTGCTAACCTGTCTGTGGAAAAGTGCATATGAAAGATCCCTTGCTATATTTATCAATTTGGAGTAGCGGGTTTCCTCTATCACTAACACTAACTTCTGTCGTAGGCAGACAGCTGAGGCGGCTGGACTGTGTGACCACGACATACGTGCTTGAACCTTAATTGGATATAAATAAGTTATAACTAACTATAACTAACAAGCTGAACCTCGTATAGGTAATAAACCATATTTCGACACCCAATGGCCGATGTCTTTTTTCGTGGTGGGATGTCATTAATAATAAATTAATTCATTAAAACATAGAACTGCAGTTGTCCTTTATAACATGTTTTTCAAAAGGGTCATTCAGATACACATATAATATTGATTAAATGGTAAACACAACTGAGTCGTCACTATCTCATATAAAATTTTCAAATGTAATATTCATACACACGTGTTTACTTGTACACATTTTGTATATACTTATATACATATAATTAAATTTGATCACGGCCTCGTATATATAGAAACATGCATTTGTTGTAACTTAAGGGTGCGTGACTGCTTTACATAATCACTTGTTGTATAGTGTGCTTGTTTTAAACACGTGGCCGTAATAACTGTTTTACATGCTCAACATTATTAGAGACTACTATAAAAATGAGTGCTCGTTAGATATTTAACTTTAAATGAGTTGCAAGATAAATGGTATCTAATGATGGACAAATATAGGATGCAGGTTTTGGGAAAAATCGAGTTTTCTAAGTAATAACTCGGGTTACTACAATGATGAAGTGATCTACAATAACATTTATATATCGAGTAAATATACAACGGCGATCTGACACACAGGCGTGTAAGAAATAACATTAAAAAAAGTAATATGTATCCTATATATCATTGGAAATGGAACAGGACTTATTATCTTCTTCTTCTTCTTTTCGATCACTCTTAAATGGATAGGCCAGTTTTTCTAGTGCGTCAGGTCGAACGATCGATCCTCATCAGTGTGTGGTTCCACGTCTGGGACATCAAATGATGTGGTGTGTGCAATCTTGCATGTGGGAAAGTGCACATAGATGAACGTAAAGTCAAGTCATTCTTCCTCTGAGCTACGTCCCGCTTCTCGCACATAGATGATGCCTTGCTACTAATCTGTAAGTGTAGCCTATGTGGTGGCAGCGGATTTACTCCATGTGTTGACATAACAGAGTATTTGACATCCAATTGATGATGATTGTTAATATCATTATGTTCCTATAGTGTCGTTAATACACCGACTTTTAACTTTTATCTTTATAATTATGTATTTCAAATTGTGTATGCATGACTGTTTGACATGCAGAACATATGACATTACTTGAACACGCGTCTATCAACCCACCCCCAACCCCACCACGAGGGATCAGACTTGTCTCATCTGGAAAACCATAACATATCTAACCATACGCCCTCACGCGCGCGCGCACACACACACACACAGACAGATGGACGTACAGACAGGCAGGCAGGCAGGCAGATAGATAGACACGGGCTTACGCACGCACGCACAAGCACACCCGCTAGCCAACCAACTAAGCCCAACACCACCTCACTCCGACCCAGAGCTCACATATTCTTTCACTTCATAATACATTTAAATTGTTTTTTTGTTAATTTCATATTTCTTTAATTACATACATAATTATTTTCTAACTGTATTACAAATTGTAAATTATTACAACTATTTTTAAACTCGTTGTGCTGTTATAATTATTAACCCGGCTTCAACATTGTGAAAACAAACGTGGATGAAGATTGTGCAAATATGAAATCTGCTGACCGAAAACTGTCAAATTATCAAACCAGTCCAGCCGAAATGGCCGCTAAATGTATCAGCTTCTCCCTGTATTTGTTCTGTCGATCGGTCGTCAATTTTATAGTTTAATAACCAGTCCATGTTGAAAATTTCGATTCAGTTTGCAAAATCTCAAAGCATCATCTATGATGAGTCACGAGGTATTAAAGTTCATAAGCATTGTAACCATGGAGACAACACATAGTAGCGTGTTATGTGTAATAAAATAGAAATGTAATTTGAAGGATAATTGAAAGGTTCAAACCAGGCCCGTGAAAATAGCGAATTATCGATCGCGGCTGACCGGTCCGGCCGACCGACAGAGACTTGTTTTGGACGACGGCCAGACAATATGATGAAATGCCGCTTTGGAATTGGCCGGCCCCATTCTTTGAAATATATCCAACATAAATGATACCGAAAATGTCTAAGCCATTGTAGTAAAAACTCGTATTTCAATTGACTCATTTAAACTTTAACGTTTTGATCCGAGCAGGTATTTCACGTGAGTGCATTCTATAAAAGGCTCTTTGAGAGTATATTGTTGTCGACTGAAATGAAGTTTGAAAATGGCTTTACATTTATCAAATCGCTGACACATCCTGCAACCAATAAAGCACAAAGCACCTTTGAGAATCACCAACAAAACCTCGCTTTGGGCAGTGCATGGTTCTAAAATCAATTAAATTGAATTCAGTCAGTGTGTATGTATAAAATTGACGTAAATCGGTTTCCCATCGATTATTAATGGAAACAAAGCCCTGCCCAACACTCGTGGTCGCCATGGTGTTTATTTGACCACTTTTGTCTAATTTTAAAGTTATTGATTTTGTTCAATACGTGACCTGATCTACCCAGTGCGAAGCGTTCAATAAATGCCTGGCTTGTGGTCTTTATTTCACAGTATAACGTTTATAATTCATCTCTGTAATTAAATAGAACGCTGTTGAAAAGTAACAGAAGGGAGATTTTAAAACTGCACTTTGCAAATGCGGCCTGGTTCATTGATTTTCTAATCAGCAGACCGAAGCTGTACTAAACATGCCTTTACATGCGCTATTGTTCACTTCTATAGCCTTTTTGATTTATTGCCATCAAAATGTTTAATATCAGCTATTACTCCTATTGCAAAATTTATTAATGTCTTTTCCATTAATGTGCAGACATGTCGTGCACGCTGATTAAACGTGCAATACCCCTTTACATTGAGTCAGGTTATACAACGATCGTTGTTTTTGTTTATGTTGGTGAATTTTAATGTACATGTATATAAAATCCTAATATTATAAAATATTATATGTTTTATTTATAATACAATTACCAGTTTAACGTCATGTTCTGACACGATTTCTGGACGAGACAAAACTGAAGTTGGTTATCGCAGAGGAGAAAGTGAGTTTTAAATTCAAAGAGTAAGGATTTAATAAGATTTTGCGTTTAAGGCAGTTTGAGTTTAACGAATGTCTGAGTTTAAAAATAGTTTGAGCTTTAAAAAGTTTGATTTTCAAGAGATTTTTACTTTATAGAGTGTGAGCTTAAAGAGTTTGAGTTTAAATGGAGTTTTAATTTAAAGAGAGTTTGTGTTTAAATAGTTTAAATACATCTACAATTTAAAGAGAGCTTAAATTTAAAGAAGTTTGATTTAAAGAAATATTTCAAGTTTAAAAGTGATTTAAAGGCACACTGAAATCTTAGATTGGGGAATAATAATTATGGGTTCTTGACTTAACGTTTGAAATAGGTCTAGTATCACGTTATGTATTCGTAATGTTGATCTTTTATCCTGTATTGAAAATTCACAATACAAATACATTTTCTGTCCAACAATTCTCGAACTGCCGAAAAAGTAAATAGGGTCTATGTATCTACCTGATACACGAAAAGAAGATTCCATATACAATTCAGACTGAGTAGTTAGATGAAGAATATAAACACAATTCATCAAACTACTCGGAAATACTTAAGAAAAATACTTAATACGTACATTTCATCTATTTGCTGCCTTAAGCCACAAGCTTATCAGCGCAATAACAATTCGATTTCATACACAAGAGAATAGATATATAATTATTACAAAATGTTAACATCTGAAAACATTACAATATACTGTATAAGAGGACTTATAATAATACAGGCCATCTATACACAGGGAGTAAATATCTCAAAATAATAGTACTGACCATCTATCTATACACAGAGACTAAATATCTCAATTATACTATAATAGGGGAAATATGATAGTACAGGCCAACTATACACATGGAGTAAATATCTCAATATGCTATATAGGGGAAATGCACAAAGCACTGAAACGTTACCAACGTAAATAATACTTAAACTGCATTCACACTTACACCTTTCCCCACCATTACCACAAAAAATCGTTTACAAAATTTCAAATAAAATTCTATATGTACTAGTCATACAGTGTGCACATCGTTGTTCGGTTTATACTTCGATAAACTAAAACATTTTTACTTTCAATCCTTATTTGAACCTGAAATAAATAGTGGACAACAGAGCACAAAAACTAATAATACATTATACTTGGTTACATACAATAATTGGGATCGTATCATAGGTCCTTAGTTATTTCATATTATATAACTTGAACAATTATATACACGTTACACAGATTGATTAATGGTTGGCTTTAATGCATAGTTGGCTGGACGAAAAGTACACCAGCTGGTAAAGCCGTGTTTGCAACTTCAATTAGAATTCCAATCTAATTCTAATGAATACAACTAAACAATTGCTTTGGGTAATTGGCTTGAAATAAATACTTGTGACTAATGGCGGTAAGTTCAAGCCTATTTGCTGTATTTAGTATCCTTGTAATTTATTAAAACAGATTAGTTGAGATATTTTGCAGACTGTATAGATCATATTTCACCAATGACCTTTATATATGGCTGAGGGCAATGGCATTTAAGTAGATATGGAATTAATATAGAAAGAAAAGTGAAGAAAACGCCCGACAACCTAAGAGCATATACATGTATACATATTAACTCCAAATATATCATATACATGTACATGTATATACTTCTGTTCAAATATTTAAAATATTAACCAACATTCGCATACATATTTTTCTGTTTCAAATATTTCAAATATTAAAAACACCGTATACAATGTATATTCTGTTTAAAATATTTATAAGATTAAAGGCACCGTATACACTGCATGTTCTGTTTAAAATATTAAAAATATTAAAGGCATACTCCCGAGTTTTAAGACGGATGCCTACCCTATACGTACGCATCTTAAATGATATTTGTGACATATTGCGGGCTCATAGAGCATCTTTTATGTATTAAAGTTAACATTTACTCACACTTATACATATATTGATATTTTGAGCAATAAGATGTAAGTAAGCATAAATGTAAATTGTATTAATAAGAATTATCTACTAGCTAAACACTTGTTGCAAATAGCACTAGATGCGCACGTATACGGTGGTGGAATCCATCTTCAAACTCGAGAGTGTCCCTTTAACTGCACTGTGGACTGTGTACTCTTCTGATTTAAATATTTAACATGTTCTGTCGTGTTTACAATGGTAACTGTAGCCTATCGTATATACATTTCTGGTTCAAATAATGTAAATTAAAATGTTAGGATACTATTTTATCATATAAAACTTTTCCGTTTTCAATATTTTAAATATTATAAACGAAACAATGTTAATATAAGAAAACAAACATCCGAAAATGCACCAGCTTTAACTGATGTTTGTGAATTGTCAGCAACAAGTATTCTCACTACACTGATGTTAATCGTATTGAAATAGTCAAAATGAGGTCATCTGTTAAACCTGCTTCAAGTTCGTTGTTTACTTCAGCATGTGGACGTGCTAGGTAACTTATGAATAAACAACACATGTAAACATATCACTATCAGGGCGGAAACAACAACAACCATAAATTTTTTAGACGTTCCCAACTGTTTCTCTTTCCTATTGGTTAATAGAGATGGTGACGCCATTAAAACGTCAAGTAACATTTTACAGCGTAATTATCATGTGTCTATTTTGACATGTTTTTTTTAACGATAAATTTAAGTTTATGTATCAAAAATGTCCACTGTGACATGAAATATTGTGCCTATAATGCGTGTGTGATGTGTTTTGCGAACACCTGGTGTCATCACTGCTTTGTAAGTGATTCGTGTGTACATGACATCTTTACTTTGTCCCAACGTCTCGTCGACTCTGGCTTGTGTAGAGATATGCATTTGACCATATCAATGTGTTGTCGTTTAGATTTTAAAATACTTGCCACAGAAAACTACCACAACATAATTAGATTCCAAAGGCAAACCCAGGAAATATTATAGGAGGGGCCGGTTAGGGACCAAGTTCATTTAAAAGAGAATATGGATTCACTTATGAAAAGTGAGTAGGGTACTGGTACTATCAATCATTTGCCAAATACTCCAGCATTATTACTGGATCTCGAGCATAGTCAGGGTTCCATATTGTATATGTTTCGCGATTTAAAATATCCCTTGCTACTTATCAAATAGGAATAGCTAGAATGCATGTCCATGATAGACGTGCTTGCATCTCAGTTGGATTATAAGCACGTAAATAAGTTATAACTAACTAACTAACTAACCAACTAACTAACTAACTAACGTCTTGTTCCCACTAATGACATAATATTATATAACTATACACGTGCATTGAGATACACGGACTGAGCCATGTTATACAAAGTAATTTCTGGAGTGTTATTAAACATACATCATGTATCTTGCCATGATTCGTGTTTGCAAATTAAAATAGAATCCCAGTCAAGAAGAAGGACAAACTAAGTACTACTGAGCCACGGATCGCGTGTCAACTGACACACCCAGTTATTTTATTTGATAGAGTCTATTCGATTACTAACAAAATAATTTATGGCATGACCTCATTAATAATGTGCTTTAATTGAATGTCAAATTTAATAAGAAGGCGGTGTAGTGTTTCACAAAACATACTGGACTATTTACTTTAAAGATTAACTCTTAATTGCATTCCACGGTATTGGGTTGGTTAGTGTGGACTGCAATAATAAAGTCGCCTTGACAATGTGTGTGCTGTACTAAGTACTGATACGAAACTTATTTAGCCAGGCTTTTTGTGGTTTTATACTTATAATATGTTACGATGTTATTTTTTGGAGTACTGTATATGAATATCATTTATAGTCATCTGAATGTCATTAAATGTGTATTTCACCTTGTAATAGACAAGAGCCAAAAGTAAGGGACATACTGACAGACAGACAAACATACAGACAACATACAGACAGAGAGAAGGGGAGAGGGAGTGAGAGGGAGAGGGAGGAGAGGGAGGGAGAGGGAGAGAGAGAGAGAGAGAGAAAGAGAGAGAGAGAAAGAGAGAGAGAGAGAGAGAGAGAGAGAGAGAGAGAGAGAGAGAGAGAGAGAGAGAGAGAGAGAGAGAGAGAGAGAGAATAATTAAATTTCAGGTATACATGTATCAATACCGTAACTCTATTGGTATCCCATATGTGTATGGATATAACATATCAAAGCCAGCCCAACCGTCATGCACCCTCTACAAAAACTCAAATTCAAATCATCATAAACTGATTATATCGACATAAAAATAGATTATTTGTATATGATAATCACAGCTCTGAGATTCTATATTTAAATCCTAGTATTGAAATTGAACTGGTTAGGATGCCAATAACAATAAACGGAGTTAATGTATCAACTACGCAATCAAACGTGACGTACACTGTAATGGAACGATTGCTTTGCCTTGTTATCGGAGCTGTAATATCCTACTAATGCCTAGACACAAACCAGTTTTGGTATTAGACCCAGCTATACCAGTAATTTGTATTCTGAAAATATCCAAATTCCGCCAACAAAATCTTGGTCATTTTAATCAGCTTTGCTCGGCTTTGTCAACAAATGCAATACACATTGGGCTGGACGACACTCTACAACAAAGGCTCGCCGACAAAGTAATTGTTCAAAAATCGATTAAGAGTATTGGAAATTTTTATTTGAGACGACTTGAAGGGAAGATAAATAAGAGAGTCGCTCATCCGATGAATCTTGTGAAATGCAAAGGAAAGGTATAAAATTAACAAGATTTGACGTCAATGCCAAATCACTACACACCGGAACATAGCGCCATCTTGCATCGTTTTTAAATTTAACCCGTATTATAATAGCTGACATTCAAAAGAAAGGTATAAAATTAACGAGACGTGACGTTAATAGAAGGTCACTGCATACCGGAACACAGCGCCATATTAATCGTTTTAAAACTTAACCAATATTATAATAGTTGACATTCGAATGAAAGGTATTCAATTAAAGAGACTTTGCCTCAATGCGATGTCACTAAACACCGAGATATATCGTCACCTTATACATCGTGTTTTTTGTGGAAGAGAAGAAGAAGATACATCTATGTCAGCCAGTATTATAATAGTTGACACTCGGAGGAATGGTATCAAAATAAACAGACTTTACGTCAATACAAAGTCACTACACACTAAAATACAGCGTCATCTTGCATTTCATTGCTTTATTTGAACCATAATAGTTGACATTCGGAGAAAATGTATCAAATTAAACAGACTATGCGTCAATACAGCATAGTTTGAAGACACTATCGAAAAAGGCAAAAAATACACCCAGAATAGTGCTAAAAGCAATATTTAGACATTTTAGGTACAGCCGGAAGAAACAAAATATGCCAGCTCGCTAGCGAGAAATAAATTTATAAAGAACTCAGTCGAACGCGTCAGCATGGTCAGTAAATGGGTTCAATATTTCACATTTTATGCGCTTTGTAATCACCCTTAAGGCTTTTTTTTAGTCCGCAGGTGGATGCACCTTTTTAGACCGTGGCTTCTAAATTTAATATCCGCAACATTTTATTTTTGAATATGACCATCTAAATTGTCGTCCAATTTACCTCTACATTTCGACTGACGTTTCTAAACACTCTACCTTAACTACATATTTTCAACTTTACCTGATCAATACTCTGTAAAGCCATAGCTTTTGTCTTCCATGCCCTCTTTCTATCCTGGATAGGCAATCCAGTCTTCTGGTCAGCGTGCTTGAACTATTTTTGGACATAAGCATGTTAATCTGAACTCTGAATCCTGGATAATGTGGAGTTGCCTTCCATGTTCGAGAAAATGCTTGAATACTTTTTCGAAGCAACAGAAAACACTGCTTTAATATTATAAGCGCTATTTATTTAAATGTGTTTCATCTTTAGCATTATAGATCCGTCTTAATTTTGTGTATTGAATGAACACAATGAGTTTCTTATTAAGCCAAGATTCTTCTGGTACAATTATAGTTTTTAATGCGAAATTATATTAAAAGAATACAGAAAACTGATTCACAGGACTGCTTTTCTTTATACTGAGTTTCGACTTTAAAAAAGAACCCAAACAGCAGCTTAAGTGACTCCAGAATATATCTCTGAGCATCTACATTTCAAAACATGTTCCCGGGAAGCATTACCTTAGACTCATCACGGTACGCGCGCCATTCGGGCGCTCATTTCGGGTACACGAAAACACCCGTAAATTAATTTGAATTTAATTCCACCAAATACTACAACACACCCCTTCCCCACTCCACTCCACCCCACGCAAATACGTCTGGCTACGGGCCTAGTCAAAACTGAATGACGTTCATATAACATGCCTCGCCGCTGCATGCTATTTTACAATCTGGTATGGCTTAAACTAAATGAGACCTCCAACTGGTGCAGTGTCGTGCTGGCTACACGACGGGACGGGCACGTGTCGGTCAGGGTGCGGCGTGCACCCCGTCCTTAGTCGTGTCGCTACCGGTGTGTCGCTCATAGTCCGGCAAACGGGGCCATAAAAGAGGCTTAGTTTTTGAGTAGGTGGTACCGGCGGGGTAACATTTGTCATCATGGCTCAAAATGACCA
>JAULBR010091379.1:0-12309 GCA_032355825.1 Melanodrymia aurantiaca
AATTAATACTCGCATTTACGGCCGAGGTTTTCCAGCGCATTATTTTATACCCGCATTAATTTCATGTTTTACAGTATATCTTTTCATCACTCTTGCATTATATTCACATGTCTTTTTATCACTCCTGCATTATATTCACATATCTTTTCATCACCCTTGCATTATATTCACATGTCTTTTCATCACTCTTGCATTATATTCACATATCTTTTCATCACCCTTGCATTATATTCACATGTCTTTTCATCACCCTTGCATTATATTCACATGTCTTTTCATCACTCTTGCATTATATTCACATACCTTTTCATCACTCTTGCATTATACTAATTTAATAGAAAATTTAAAAGAGAAGTTTTTTTTAATGACACCCTATCACGTTCTATTAGGTATCAAACATGGTCAAACCAGGGGGAAAAACCTGATGCTGCTACATAGGCTACTCTTTTCAATTTACACCAATAGATCTTTTATAAGCACCATTATTACAGACAGAATAGCACAGATCATAGCTTTTTATTTATTGATCTTGTGTATTCTAAGTGATGGATTCTGTGACATCTTACAGCACAGGAAGATCTGTTAGATTGAGGGTGTGTTAGTATTTTTCCCACTGTGTAAAGGCCAGACTTTGTGTAAACAAATGAAAACTCAACAAATTCATCGCATGTAATTTGATATTGTTATCTCTTACATCAAGATAAATGTATAATTGACTCCTGCCAGCTGTCTTTAAATGAACATAATCATTGTTGGTTCTGAGTTTTAATTTATTTACTAATTTACATCCAAATTGACAAATTATGGCTAAAGTGTGTACGTGTACTAATATTCTGTCTACTTCTCCTTTTCTGCTTATTGTTTGAGCCAAACAATTTATTAACCAGCAATGTTATATTAACATTTTTCTTCTATTTTGTTTCTGTTTCTATTCCATCCTTAGAAGTCACAAGTGTAAACTATTCAGTGCACATTTCTACATTGGAAACCTAATGGTAAACAATATAATGATGTTGCAAGCTGCATTTGAGATACAATTGGTATTCCACATTAAAGGGGAATGGTCATAATTGCCAAAATGGTGTTTCCCCGCCAAAAATGTTTATTGATTAATTTTGTATGTTATAATAAATAGTGTGTACCTTATGCTAGAAGCACATAAAATATTAAAATAAAGTAACGTCAGTTAGTAGTACAAAATAATGTAAATCCTTTTCCTTCTAGTAGACAGAAAATGGTTGACGTTATCATTAAGTTTGAACACATGTTTTTTGGTTTTCCTCCAACTTTTTTGTCCACTATATTCAACCTGTGACATGGATTGTTGTGTAGAGTTATCCATTAATTTATTTTTAGACTAATTTGAATGAAAGCTCAGGTCTTTGTGGATGTTTTATATAACTGCGGAAAAAATACTAAAAAAAATAATTTGGATTTGTTATTATCAAACATAATATTGTGTAAAACTAGCAAAATCAGCCTACGTCAACTATGACCATCCCACTTTAATGTTAAAAAATAACAAAATTGGGTGCTTGTGATGTCTGCAAAGTAAAGATCTCGAGTTTAATTGCTGTTTAATGGTTTATTCACAGAAAGTTATAACTATGAGTGACCAATGTGAGGCTTTCCAGAATCGTACCATGCAATGATTGGAGATCATGAGTCTCGCGGTAACCCATAAATTAATAGCTTTCAATTTGTTATTGACTTTTACATAATTAGATTCAGTATTTGTGTCAAATAATATAGTTCTTTATTCATCTATCGCAGGTGGGTTCTTTTAAATGTAAATAAACAAGAAATCTGCTGTAACTCAATATTGTATAAAATAAACCGACTTTTGACCAAGTTACAGATAAATACAACAGAATATGTGTGGGTAGGTCAATGTTCCTAGAACTGCATCACCACACATTAACTTAAGTTCAGTATTACAAGCTTCCAAAAAACCTACATTGATATCTATCCATCCATGCAGACTTTCATTGTACTGTGACTTTTACAGGAAATCTCCATCACTTTATAATCTCAATATTCCTACTTTATAATCTCCATACACCACTACTTTATAATCTCTATATTCCTACTTTATAATCTCCATACACCACTACTTTATAATCTCTATTCTTCAATACTGTATCATCATTACCTATATTCTCCACTACTTTATATATTGATTGCATGACGTAAAATATATTGAAATGCTATTAACATTTTGTCTTTAGTACATGTTATTTTTTTGCATGTGTTAAAATGCTTTAGAATGTATGTGGTTGAAATGTGCATTGAACATGTTCAAGATGTTAAAAATACTCAACTCTATACAATGGTTATAGTATATTATACATGTACATGTATATGAACTGTATTTATCAGTTCTACAGTTTAATAGTGTGAATACAGTTCCTAAATTCAGTAAGTAATATTTAGTTTTCATTGCAGGTTGGAGGAAGATTTCGGAGTCGCATATCGGAGCAACTTATGAATGAGATCGAGCCAAAGCATCACCAAACAATGATTGAGGAACTGCAGTTATAAATATAACTGCTGTACAATATTGGCATATATATGTTAGTGCTCAGTGAATGGTGTAATGATCAGTACTGTTTTAAAACATGTTTCACTGAATCTTTTCAGAGGATTGTAACCATTAAAGAAATCACTGTTAGATAAATCAGTACTGTCAGGTCATAACTGATCTCTTGATTCATGGTTGTAACTGTTTCACATACCCGGTACATAATAATTGAAAGAACCAAGTAGAGTGGAGTTGTACGTCATGTCTATACTCATACAGTCTGTGGTTTCTGGTTTTTCATGGTGCTGTGTTTGCTGTATGTCTGTCTGTCCACTGGTCTGTCCAACAATCTACATGGACAACAGTCTTTTACAATTTTAAAACCACTTAAAACCACAGAATCTCATGTGTGGTAATATCCCTGGTGAAATTCCTTCATGTCTGCCTTTGCATTGAGAAGACCAAGTAATGTTAGTATGTGCCAGAAAATTGAGATGCATTTGTGATACTTTATTTTCACACAACTTTCAATGATAATACCGTATTACAGTAAAACATATTACCAGCAAAAATTTGATGTAAATTTGCTAAAATTACAATGGTATGCATGTAGTGTACATACCAATTTATTTATTTCATACAATATTTTTGTTAGCATATTGCATAGTGAAGCCAAAGTGCATTATACAATGTTTAGATGGATTTCTATATGCCTTCTTTCCACTTACTTGGATAAGTTTGAATATATTTTTAATTTATTTTATGCTGTGTCTGTGATACACGATGTGTTATTATTTTTGTAGCATTGTTATATTTTCAGCTTTTGAGAATACATTTTGTATCTACTTACCAAAGAGTTAATGGGTTTTCTTTTAGTCTTAGTATTGTATATTATTTAATGCTTACCAATTAACATTAATTGGCTACGTTATAGAACTTTTGCATAGTTAACAAGAATATTGTTAGTAAGGTTTTATTCTTATCAGCTAGAACTTGTATATCATACTGTTGTAGTTTATTAATAAACAATTATATGAAGTGAAGTATTTTAGTACTTTATTGTACATTAATGATGTCATCAAATTTTAATTTATTGCTTTTGATTACTGAACATTTTTGTAGCTTACTAAAAGTTAACTTGATTAGTAAAAATACTATTCCTATCGGAATGATCAAGAAATATACAACAAAATATAGCAAAATATACTGTTACACATATAATGATGTGCCTCATAATAATAATAATAATAATGGACATTGGTGGTTCCAATATGTATCATTGAGTAAGTACATTGTAGTTGAAACATACTGTTTTGAAGAGACCATATTGAGGTTTGTGCATGGACACTAACATAAAAGGGCAAATGTTTCCAGGTAAAAACATCAGAAATTAACTGCTACTTCTGGTTTAGGTGCCGATTGATTTGATTTTATTGAATATGTTCTGATATAGATACTCATTAAAATTATTCAGCATTGTTGCGTTGATAAGCAGGGTGTTATTTATTGAATATATATAAATAACTTAAATACACATGTTATATTTGCTTCAATAAGCACTTATTTTCCATTTTTACAATGTTTTATTATTAAAATTTGTGTATTTTTGTTAAAATCTAGATTATAGTTATTACTGTATGTTGTTGCAGCCTGTGTATGATGTGCCTATTAAATCTTTATGATAATATTGATATCTGTGATATACTTATTCTTTTCATTTGAGAACTTCATGACTTTGATTATTTCTCCGACCATATTCAACCACTATAAAGTGCTCGTACAATTCTTCAGGCAGGTGTATGTTGAGAAAAATAGAGAATATTAAACAAGCTACCCTGTATTATTAAGTTTAAGTCTCAAGTGAAATCGCTTTTATTTGTCATGAGCTTCAGCAGGTGATAGAAGTGAAAATTATTTTACGAGGGACTTAAATTTGATAATACATGTACATGGTAGTGAGTTCAATATTCTATTTATTACTCCAGAAAATGATATTTGACATCGACTTAACACTGAAAATAAAGAATGATGAAATGTAGTTCGTGATATCGTGTTCAGAATTTGTGATGTCATATTATAATAACGTTCATGTCAGTGGCTGGAATGGTTTTAACAACTAAATCAAATGACACATTATACCAATGTGTGTTCATTTCTATATCTTTTATTTTTTTCGTTAGAGTGCTGTTTTCTTATCAAAGTCGCTATAAGTGACCTGGTTACCATCTAGTAAGTGGAATCTGTGTCATCGCAATGGTTTTTTCACGTGGTGTGTCTGGACAAAATTTGTGGAAAATCTAATGGTAATTAATTGCATGAGAGTAATTTATCGTAGGTGTTAACTATTTGATTCAGACATTAGATCCCTTATTTCTTTAATGGGGCCCACTCTATTTACAAATCCTCAATCCATACCCCTGACATTCACTGATATACAGATATTATTTAACCTTCTTAAGCAGTCATTTAGCTCTAATTAGAGAGCGGGACGCTTGGTGTTGCTAGTAGCAGTCGTCCACCTTAAAAATCCACCCACTTATAGCTCTCAAATCATATAATTTAGTACCGGTACAATATGAATTGTATCAAACGGCCATATTTTAAAAATCCACCTTTTTATTCTCTCCATTTAAGCATATAATTTAGTATAATATGACCTGTATTAACCAGCCACTTGTTTAAAGAAGCCATTTGGTTCCCCTTTAAAGTGGCTGCTTAAAACAGGTTTGACCTATTGCAATATTTTTAGTTTATATAAAGTGTATTATGTTGATACATGTACTTATGTGTAAAGCATTGCTTTTCACTTTCAAAACTGGTTATATACTGTAGATCCTGAAATTAATGCGATCATTATATTAATGCGAAAAATGTGAGAGAATTATTCGCATTAATAATGTAACACTATATCAAAGGGAGACCACTTGTATTAATTTCATGTCGTATTTTAGTCTGACCACCCTTACTTGCATAAATTTAGTGACGCATTAATTTCATGATGTACAGTATGTATCTTTATAATATATTATACAGAAAACAAGAAAACAACATTAGCAGGAAGTTTTAATTGTATTCATAAAGTAAACAAAAACATACCGGTACCGGTATGTTATCAGCATTTTGTATGTTGGATATATTTTTTAAGTATTGATGCTACTGAAGTATAAATAATTTTTATCACAATACACGCAACATGAATGTTCTTAAAATCAATAACCTTTTGTATCACAAATAAAATAAAACTGTACAATGAAAATATATAATTATATAAGATTAAATGAACTTAAACATTATTATAAAAGCTTTGAAATAAAACAAATTGTCATAAAGTGCACAATAAAAATTGTAATCAACAGAAATAATTATAAAAGCTTTTAAATAAAAGCAATTGTATAAAGTGCACAATAAAAATACCATGCAATTATTAAATTTTACAAGTTAACAAAAAATAACAAATGTAATAAAAAATAATTAAACCCAAAGTGAGAATAACCAAAACTGTAGCTTTTGAGTAAAGTACAATTCTACACTTTTATTACATCATGATTACAGTTGTGTATAAGTTCATGCTGATTGAGTGTTATAAATATACTAACTGCTGACATGTTCAAGTGAGTAGGGAATACATGTACTGGGTATTCGGTTCTAGTTATCACACACAGGAGAATATAGGTAAACATATATTCTTATACAATTTAACTGTTAAAACAACTGAGTACAATATATAAAATTAACACACAAATGTAATACTGTTATAAAAAGCTTTTTGAAGCAGATTTCTCATAATAATAACCTACATGTAATACATTAAACAACTATTGAGTACAATGTATAAAATGAACTCACATAGAATTAATACTGTTATAAGCCGATTTCCCCTAATTACAAACTAATACAGTAAACAGCTATATGAGCAGGCTACAATATATAAAATGAACACACAAAAACGTAATACTGTTATATTTCCCAGTTACAACAACCTAATACAGTAAACAACTATAAGTACAATATATAAAATGTACACACATCAATGTATTAAATACTGTTCTAACAAGCTGTGTTCAGAGATTTACCCAAATTATAACCTCGTACAATAAATAATTATGAGCACAATCTATAAAAAGAACACAAAAAATGTAATACTGTTATATAAAACTGGTTATGGTCACACTTACCCTAATTATAACCTAATACAATACATATTAGTATGGTTACAATATACAAACGAACACACAAAAATGTAATACTGTTATATAAAATTTTGTTTACAGTGAGATTTACCCTAATTATAATTTGATACAGTAAACAAATTAGGAGCTATGATTACAATACACAAAATGAACACAACAATAATACTATTACCGGTACTGTTAAATAAAACTATTTAAGGTGAGATTTACCCTAATTATAACACCTAAAATTATCAGGTGTAATCTACCTCTACCTCTTTATTATTGTAAAATATTTAGTTTTTTAATAAATGTATTTCTTAATTTTATAAAAATAGCCACATTGCCTAGACTTATCCCTATCTTTTATATATTCTTGATCCATGTCTGCTTACACAGTTAACTTGATACCTAGTGTAGAGAAAACCCTTTTGAGATGTCAAACATATGGTTATGTTGACACATAGTTTAAGAAGTAACCTGCTGCCACCATATAGACTACTGTTACTGAATCACAGCAATGGGTCTTTTATGTACACTTTCCCACATGCATGATGGCACACACCATGGCCTTTGTGTGTATTCTTTTACCTCTCAGGCTCTCACACTTTTGGCAGACATTCTTGTGATGAGCAACACAGTATTAAAACTACATCTGGAGTATAATTAAAGACTCAATCAAGATATTTCTCACCAAAACATCTCCACTGCATCTCGAGACAATCACGTGACCTTAAAAATGTTCTAACTATCCAGATGCATGTTTAGCAGCTCGATCCGTATGTCGTAGACCAAGCAATTTTACTTGATGACATTTTGAAATTTATGTTTATAATCTTATAATACATGTATGCAATTATTATTATGTACATAAACAAGGATGGCGTTTTCGCTTCTGTTTATATATACACAATTCATTTGCGTGTAACTAGCTTCATACTTTCATCTCGTTATCTCGATTTTCATGCCAAAATGGCAAGTGATTCTCTTTAAGTAACTGTTCTAAGAAACATTTTTAAAATAAATACTGTATAAGAAAAATTAAATGGTAATTAGGGGAAATGCTGCATAAATATAAAATACTGTAGAGTATGACTTCAGTATGGAACTGTAATATATTAGGCATGTACATGCAGTTGTTATGATCACTGATGTCCTGGTATCTAAGTGCAGAAGAATCCACCATCGTTCTTTCTGGAGTATCCAGCATTTGTGGCATGACTGTGATCGCTCACTGGTTAGTAGAAGAGGAAAGGAAAGACCAAAAAAGGAAGATCAAAGCAATAATAGTAAAAAGTATGAAAAGAAAGTAGTGTTAGTTTGGTGGTTAACATAAATAGAGAAATGCATAATAACTGGAATTGCTTGTTAGTACTACTAAAATTAATACAACCACAGGAAAAGGGATGTGAAGAAATTGAATATCATTAGTAGTTTAATGCAATATTTTGTGTACTGTACATTGTTTTCATCTGTATGTATATATATACATGTATATAGGAATATCCGTTTTTTTAGCATGAATGTAATTGTTATAGTAATGGAGCTCAAAATTTAGGACGACTTATGAGGTCAATCCAACCCTCAACTTGCTGAGCTGTATTTTAACATTTTTATGAAGTGCACTCAGCCGCATGAGTTCTTTTGGAGTTCTAAGAATGTCCAACAGATAGTTATGATGTCACAAGTGATATTAATTTTGTGTCTTAAATATTTGATTGGTCATTTTTAACCAATGAAATGTGTTGTAGATTTTATTATACATGTACTATGTTTGCTTCATATGATATCTATTAACTGGTATGTTAAACTGTATGGATAATATTATATGGATAAATATCAAAACATGTCAACTGTCAGCAAATCAATGTCAATTAACAAAATGATGTGTTAGTTCAATAGATGAAGTTATAAGGGGTTAAATAAGGAAATCAGAGAAAATCATATGCATAATTATATATAAAATGCAGTATCTAAAAGCATATTTGAACAGATGAGGCATTAAAAGAGTTTGAAATCAACAAGTAAGCATAAAGCTCATGTGCAGAAAATGCCTCCATCTGGTTTCCGTGAATACCCTTTATTTGTAGTCTGTGAGTGGTGACTTTCTGAAAAGCAGTACACACAACATAATGAAAGATACATGGGTATAAATGTAGAAAATATGTCATGTGTCTTCTCAAATGTGAAGTGAAAATATAGTTGTTCACATGTGTAATATATAAAAATATATATTGCACTTAACAACACAGGATAAAATGGGTTATTTACCATAGCATTCTAACAAAGAACAATGGAAGAAGATCTTTGACTCCTTTTATATGCAAATTACCAAACTTTTTCAATAGAGGAAAAAGCGTCATTTATGTATGTCTGCTTTCTCCTTGTTTTCTAAATAGCTGAAATAGTTTTTCATTACCTGGTACTAATAAAGAGACTTTTTTTACTGACTTTGATAGTTCAATAAAGTTTATACTTAGTTTGCTCAATAAAAATAATTGATAAGTAGTAAAAATTATAATCTAGGCATGCATTAAACATTATCTTACCAATTGCATTTTTGACACTGTTCATGCTTAGCTTTTTCTTCTGTTCTGTTATTTGGATCGGGTGAGCCATAGAGAGAGGGGGGATAACTATTACTGGTGCTCGGTTTTTCAATTGCCTCCTGTAACAAAAAACGCACAATAATTTCACTGACCCAAACAATGCTAACAATACAATGTATATACTAGTAATTACTCATACCTCGATTGTGTGTGTAATGATATGCTGTTTGTATGGTACAGTAACTGTTGCTAAGCACCATTAGATCAGCCTTGCGTTCAATAGAGCAAGCGCATATTATCAACACTTGGTCACAGAGTCAACCCGCTGCTGCCACATAGGTTAATCCTCAATGGACCATTTGAGTTATTTCCCGTTCCAATCAGTGATCCACGACTGGTCCATCAAAGGTTGTATGTACTATCTTGTCTATGGAAAAGTGCACATAAAAGTTCTCTTGCTGTTATTTGAAGAAGAGTAACCTATGTGGCAGCATCAGGTTTCCTCTGTAACCAAGTGTTAATATAACCATGCATTTGACATCCAATAACCAATGATTAATAAGCAGTGTGTTCCAGTGGTGTCATTAAACAAACAAATTTTTATCTTTATTTCGATACCGATGACAAGACAAACAGCTACAAGGTGTGTGACGTCTTTAGAACAGCATTGGCTTAAAATAATGTCTCAAAACATGATATCACTGAGGAGTTACAGTATTTTTATAACAGGTTTTCTCTTATAATACTATTGTTCATATGTGTCATGTGACCATCTCGGAGATCTACATTAATGATAAAGCAGAACATATATTGGAACAACAAATCGGGAAATCACTTTATAGAGTTCCTAAATCGTACTCTGTTGTTAACAAAATGAAGTTTATTAATACGTACCCATTTGGGATATTAAGAGTCTCTTCTTGAAACAATGTTTCATTTCTATTTCTGAACAACTCTGCGTGCTGATCATACTGTGCCTTCAAAATAAAGTCGAGACTATCATTGGGAGCCAAAGGATCAAAATTATATACTTCTCGTCGGCTATTGGTTAGCGTTTGTGTGCTGTTCAATCGATTCCATGGATCTCTTTGTTGTTCTAAGTGGGTAGGCTGGTCATATGGTTCTCTCTGAATAACAAAACAAAAATTTAATTCCAATTTTAATTTTAATTTTTTAAAATTGTTGATATTTAAATTGACAGACAAAATAACCATGTTTTTGTTATTTTTAAAACTGGTATAATTTTCTACGTAAAACAAGTTCCCAACAAACTTTAATATACTAAGAATAAAAATATAGTCTGTGCAGTCATGATAATAAGTGGTGACAATTCGATCATAGTACAATAACAATGCTCCACCACCCCACCTAGTCCACCAATCCTTCTATTTGTTTACACTTGGTATTTGATGGTTAATACTAAATATTAGCTACATTGAACAATCAACAACCATCTATGTTTATCACTGATAAACTATCGTCCACTATGTTTTGAATAATTTGACGAAAATAATTTTATTCCTCCAATATCAAAGAAAAATGGATAAAAAATAGCCATCACTAAATAATACATGTACATTAACAACATACATGTAGGTGATGAATGTAAGCAAGGTAACGCATTCCATTTGTTTTAAATACATGTATGTATGTATTTTATTCTTATAATGTTTATAATAAAAAATTAAGCAATAAAATGTTTTGAGTGGGGTCATAAAATTAGGGAAGGTTTTTCATGGTGACATTATTGTATCTACTGCTCCACGACAAGGCATAGAACACTGTTTCAATCAATCAATGTAAAAATTCAGGGCGACATTATTGTATCTAGGGTTTTAACCTAAATAAAACATCTTTTTGGCTTATAATTTATAAATTTCATAAATTAGGTGTTCCCTTCTATTTTTTAAATCCTTTTAAACGTAATTTTATTGAAATAATTACTGAAGGTAATATAGTACTTTTTTTTCAAAATCTTTTATACTTTTTCCATAACATGAATCAAACTAAACTTTAGTCTAAAGTTATTAAAAACATTGTTGTTAAATAATCTGAATGAATAGCATACACATCTTACCATTTCGTTCCTATTTCCAGCAAAATTATTGTCGTTTTGATACGTAGGGAAAGGATAAGGTTCACGCAAAGAGGCAGGTTCGCGTAAAGCAGCCATGTCTGTATCAACTGTCTGCCCCAAGCTAAATAACAGAATGGCCTACGAGAATGAACAGAAAGTAGTTGTCATAAATGTCATGGCAACCATAACAATCATCTGTCGGAAAACTTCTCATTTCCGGAAACTATCGGTGTTATCCTCTCTGTCACTTTTTTTTAATGAATAAAACAATTTGAGAGATAAATATGGTGCAAACGAACTAATTTACTAATGAAAGTATGGTAGCTTCTATTTTTAAAAATATATCAATGGATAGATTGATGTGTCTTGAGTTTCTGTTCCTACGGAAATAACCGAGCGCTAATCTAACAGCAAAAAAATTAATGATGGCAACGACATTGGCCGAGATTTTCCGAAGGGCTGTGGAAGGAAAAATAATCGGATAATACTACCTAAACGTCAGGCCTATTATTAGTCGTCGTTGTTTTGTCGACATGTTGATTATCTATTCAAAATCATTATCGAGTTAAAAACTGTGAAACTGTAACGGTAAACCTAAAACGCGACAGAGAGTTCCAATGCCAAGTGTCAATTTTGTATTATAAAAAAATTATGTGAACTGATTCAGAGAGAGTTTTGACAGACGGGATAATCTCTCGAGAGGTTGATTGGTGGGTCTCTCGATGCATCTTTTGGCAAGCCATTGATGTCACCCAACATTATTAAGCTTCATGCAAAAAGAACTACATGTGTCCTTTTCGTCGCCAAAATGGTGAGCGCGATCGAGTCTGTAAAAAGAAAAAAACCCCACACTTTTTCCAGATCTAGAAAGAGAGAGAGAGAGAGAAAAAGAGAGATAGAGGGGGAGAGAGAGAGGGGGGAGGGAGGGAGAGAGAGAGAGAGAGAGAGTGAGAGAGAGAGAGAGAGAGAGAGAGAGGGGGGGGAGAGCGAGAG
>JAULBR010091390.1:0-11170 GCA_032355825.1 Melanodrymia aurantiaca
GGTTATAGCGCAATATAATGGAATGTATGTCTTGTATGTAGGGCCTATGTATACATACATGCATTTATGTATGTATGTATGTATGTATGTATGTATGTATGTATGTATGTATGTATGTATGTATGTATGTATGGGGAGCTATGTTTCTTTGACATGTGTAAGTATGTATGTATGTATGTATGTATGTATGTATGTATGTATGTATGTATGTACATATATGTACTTTTTAACGCAAACAAATAGCTTTTGGTTACTATAGAAACTTGAATTGTTTTTGTAATAACAAAAGGACATCAAAACTAAAAGGTGGGTAATGAGCATAATTAACACATCATCTATTAAAATGAATTCAGCTATTTTTGCATATTATAATTATACATATAAACGCAGTCTGGTCACCCAGTAAAAGTAATAAAATAAGTTAAAAGTAATGATAAAATGTAACTGATAGAGTAAAATTAATGTAAACTTGGACTAATCAACTGATTTTAAGGTTTTAGGATTTGCTTTGTTTAATTTAACTAACGTGTGATTGAAGATTAATTTTAAACAATTTGAAGTAGTGGAGCTAATTGTATTTTAAAGCAATAGCGTTATTGTATTACATGTATTTTAATTTAACCCAACATCAAATTAATGCTACTCCTCCACTCTCGCCCCTCCCCATCCACTAATTTATAATCGATGTGTTCCAGTGGCGTCGTTAAACAAACAAACTTTATGTTTGTCTCCCCACCCGCCTCTCTATCCACACCTATTATACTACACAACCCAATCGATCGTTTAACCAACTCTTGTCACGGCAAGTTTAGATTTAGATACCGGTACTCGAATAATAAACATACTACTAGTATTGTTGTTCTATCATGGCTATAATGCGCGACTCGCTATTACACAGTGACTGTCGCTTCCTGGTATGTCACGAAACTGACTGAATTAACGGTCCATTGGTGACAGGTGTGGTAGCGTGCAATACCGATGCTCACCTGTCCCCCAAGCAACAGCAGTTTCGATTGGTTGTAACAACAAGAGCGAGTGATCTAATACATGACGTTAATTAGCAACATGAACGTGTGGCAACTTAAGTTAATTAAGTGACGTGAAATTGAAAACCATTTAAATGAAACGGCGTTAATTTATGCTACCAATTAAACATAAATTGAGATATTTAGAACATATGAAAAGATATATATACTGTATAATTTATCCAATCAGTGAGCGTAGCACAGAATACCCTCCTGTCACAAGTCAACTCATTAAGCCACAGGTGTGCTGAAGCCACAAATAAATATAACACGTCTTCAAATCGCTGGAAGAATTTTTTTAAATTAATATTTTATTCTGTTTTACGATTTGGCTATATTTTAAAAACTAACAGGTGTGGTTGGTATATACCCAAGATATGTGAGGACGAACCCCGCCCTGTAGTCTATTCGTTCATACGCAACTTCCGACTACCCGATTTGACGGCCATCTTCATGGCTGGTGAAGACTAAAGGACTACCTGTGTTTTTACCTGTTGATTGTTACCTGTTTGGATCGGAGAGAGAAATAGGTTTGGTGTTTTGACCCACATAAACTTTGAAGATGCCGATTTTTGGTAAGAAGAACAAAAGTAAAGAAAATTTAGCCGAAAATCAAGGAAAGGCGACCAATAATGACCACTCGGCACGCCCAAATGAAGGCCCCGAGGCGAACGGAGGGTCCAAGGTATCTAGAGGGGGTCAGGAAGTTCCCCCACCCCAACCGCCACGACCCAAATTGGTTTTTCACTGTCAGCAAGCACACGGAAGCCCCACGGGCATTATATCGGGCTTTACGAATGTGAAAGAATTGTACCAGAAGATCGCTGATTGTTACGACTTGCCAGTTAACGAGGTAGGTAAATCTCACCTGACGGCAACATGAAAGAGGTCAGGTGTGCTGGTGATTAGAATGTATCGGCATCTCTTTGAACAGTACACACGTTTTGTCAGTTTTTGACAGATAATGAAAAGGGTGTTCTGTCAAAGAATACTGTATTGTAGGTGATGAACTACGTTGGGGGCTGACCCAAAAAGGGGCACTTTTCTATTAAAAATGGGAGGGTAGCATTATCTACAAAAGAGTAGAACGGCAAATAAACGACTAACCTATATAACTTGCTCTCTATGAGATACAATTACCTTATTGTATATTAGCCTAGGTAACCTGTTTCTGGAGAATAAACCATTTCTCATTACTAAAAGTAACACCTACTTGCATCTTATTGCTTACATTAACTTACAATAACAATATATACATTATATCATATGTTCTGGTCATCCAGGGTTCACACTGGACCAGATTGTTTTAGCCAATTTTATAAAAAGTTGGGTATTTTCACAAAAAATAAACATTCGAAAAGCGGGTAATTTGTACAAAATATTGTTAGCCAATTATTTCTAAATTATTTAACCAAACTTTCAAATAATTAGGCTAATTTGGCTATCTACAGGGTAAGCCCTGGTCATCCAAATGGTTATTATAGTAGCTTAATATGAACTTTTGTCTAAAACAATTTGTATCATACTAAATTATTGTATGCGAAAGTCCAAGGATCATACTAAGTTACTATAAACGCATTGGTTTCACTGTATTACTGTAGGCTATTCATCTGCAGCTGTGTCTGAAATTGGTAAATTATCCATCTGACCCCTCATCTTACATTGTACTTACATGTGTACACTGTATCTATTCTGTGTGCAAGTTTCATTCCATGACATCCGAGTTTCATTTCATCCGAGTTTTATTTCATCGACATCCGTAGGGTGAGGGTGTATCCAGGTATATATCTTTCCAATTTGTTGTTTTGTTGGCTGATCCAAAGTAACATAATAGATCATCATCTGATGTGAAATGAATATTGTTCCCTATAATTATGAAGCTATTCTGTAACATCATTACTTGTTACAACAGACTCACTCTTTCAATATAGTGGGATGCCACATATATAGTTTGACATCATGTGACTCATTATATATAGCCACTTTCCACCGAACGTATTTGCAAATGTTAATTTGATCTGCATATAAATAATTTTTTACTTGTTTATAAATGATTAAAAATTAAATGTTCCACTTAATACCGTTAAATATCATTTATCATACAACTTGTGTTTTTCATATCTATCTTTAACTCACTTTCTTTGGTTAGATACTTTCTCTTGTCAAACTGCTACTTGTAAGATAAATTATCTCTAATGGACATTCATGTAGTATTCTTTTATGACTGACATTTATATATATGAAAAAGAAAATTAATTCTTTTAAAAGAATTTATTTTCCTTTTAGTGTATAAATAATTTGCTATAGAAAGTTGTTTCACTTGTATAACATATTTTGTGTTATTTAAATTATATATCACAACAATCAGTCCTCAATGAGTTGCCCATTGAAAACACCAAATGTTTGACATGATCACATCTAATTGCAGAGCTCTGACAAAACATTTCATTTCATAACCTTTATCCATACATGTTGACATATCTCCAATTCTCAAAATACCACACTTCAGTACATTGCCTATTGTTCCATTCTGTAGCATAGAAGATTGTCGAACATATGTTTTGTCTGTGTATCTATGTTCTGTCATCCTTTAGAGATTAACATTTCTAGTTATTATACATGTACATTACAACAGGTTTATGCTATAATTAAACTCTTTGCAGGTTCTGTTTTGCACGCTAAACACACACAAGGTTGACATGGCTCGACTTCTAGGAGGGCAGATTGGTCTTGAAGATTTTATTTTTGCACATGTTAAAGGTCAACCAAAGGAAGTGGATGTGACAAAGTCAGAAGATGCCCTGGGACTTACAATCACAGATAATGGGGCAGGATATGCCTTTATAAAAAGAATAAAAGAAGGAAGTATAATGGACAAGGTGCCCCTAGTGACTGTAGGGGATCACATAGAAAAAATTGACCATAAAAGTCTAGTTGGGTGTCGCCATTTTGAAGTTGCCAAGATGCTTAAAGAAATTCCGAAGGGAACAACATTTACACTCAGAGTTGTGGAGCCACTGAAGTCAGGATTTTGTAAGTATGCTGTATATTTATGTATGTAGTTTAATTATTTGTGCAGACCAGTAATTTGGTATTTATATCATTTTTAGAGAAGATTTGTTTATATTGTGAAGACATATTTGATGACTATATATATATATAGATAATGAGCGGAAGAGTGAACTCTACTATGGACTGAACATTGTTTTGTTTTGGACACAATTAGATCTAATATGGATATATATTTCAATACGATGGTGTCAGAGTGAGATGCATATCGGTAAATTATATATGTACACCCTCATCGCCCATGACATCTTGCTTGGCTATATAGTAGGTCCTTTGTTGTGCACTGTGAGGTTTTCATATTTTAAAGCATGTGTTTGTCTATGTAATCTATTTGCCTATATAGATGTCATCTATTGTGCACACTGTCCAAACCTTAATTGTTTAATCCATAATGATCTGTGTCAAATAATTGATTTTGTATTCTCAAATTGGTTTGTAATACTGACAAAACGTTCTTTAATTTGGCACTGTGACTGTCTAGACCAGCACTTGTTGATGGTTAGTTTCACATGGATCATGTTTAAAATATGTGTACTTTTTTAAAGGATCTAAATACAATTTTATAATAATTGTTTTATTATTGTATTGTTTTTAAATTAGCTTTTTGTGGCTGTATTGGTCTCCTTAAGTTATTGTTGCTTTTACACCACCCCTAACATATGTTAAAATCTGATTGATCACTTATTGTAATGACATGTCTCGTGGAGTACTTGTCCATACTGAAGTGCATACCACAAAGCTTCATGAAAAATAGATTAAGTGCTTATATACATGTACAGTACAGAGACCATTTGGTTTGCAAATAATGTATGTACAATTGTACATGTATATCTGGAGTGTCTTTGTATTGAGGGTTTTCATGAAAATGGCATTTATTGGACGAAACATTATTACAAATGGTCAATCATTTTGATAATGACTTACAAGTCAAGCATCACAAGCTAGTACAAAAACTATTTCTTGTAGCCACAGAACAATAACATAAATCACCAGTGAAAGGCAATATCTAAGTTAGTATATCTTCGCAATGGTAGATTCGGGATAAGAATCCCATTCATGTTATATGGGATTTTTAATCCCAGTACTGACTCCAACCTAGAGCAAGTACTTCCACTTACACCGACCGGTGTCCACAACTGGTTTAACAAAGGCCATGGTATGTACTGTCCTGTCTGAGAAGGTAGTCGAGGCAGCTGGCCTTCATCACCATGACGGACATGCTTGAACCTTAAGTGGATATAAGCACATAAATAAGTTATAACTAACTAAAGAAAAAATAATATACCAAAGCAAAACCTCCTACATGTACAAAACTTCATAAATCTCAATGCACCCTCTAGCTTTATGTCTTGGATAACCAAGATTCCTACTTTCTTTGCACTCTAGGACTTGTTATCTTGCTTTCTTTGTGTTAAACTCTACTTCTCAAGCCTTGTCTCTTGAACTGCAGTATGCATATAGGTGTCCGCCTTGTGTGGCCAACTTTACACCACACCTGCTATTTGAATATCTACATTTGTAGTCTGGCCACTACACAGAGTGCTGTTCAGAGGTTGCTTCACAAATTGCTAAGAGATAATTGCAATTACCTATTAAATGGAACTTTTAATGGCAATAGTTTATAGTTAATACCATGGGACATGCCATGTTTTACCAGTATTTTCCTGCTTGTGGCACCTTGTACGTAAAAGTACGTTAACTGCAAATTTGTTACAATCTAGCTTTTCCGTTAATGCCGTCATGTTTTATTTATGTGTCGCATCTATTTGCTAAAGGTCAACACTGGACTTGGTTGCAATTACAATTCCATTTATTTGATATATTTTGTGATGTTGTAATTGTTGGACCTTCATGGAGTAGTAGTAATAGTAATACATACAAATTAATGTAGGTATATCATGATTATTTAGTTTTCATATTAGGAAGGGATAAGGAGAGGCTAACATAGTTTTGATGATAAAACAAAACAAGAACCAAAACATAGCTACCAATATCATGTTAGATTTATAAAAGTGGGTGCATACTGGATGAGTCTCCTAATCACATCTGAATTAGTGTTATTGATACAGTTGTTCTTACTACCATAAACAAAAAAGTAGGTTTGTTTAACATCACTGGTATCCATTGCTTAATAATCATCAGCTATTGGATGTTAAACACGCTGTTGTTTCAACATATTATGGTCTCAGAAGAAACTTACTGCCACAACATGGGCTACTCTTACTGATTAGCAACTATGTGCCCTTCCCACAGACAGGATAGCACATACTTCAACTTTCGAGATATCAGTAGTGGATTACTGGTTGGAATAACCCAATGGATCAACTGAGAATGATCAATTCTTCAATCCAACACACCTCAGACAGACTCTCTTGAACTGAACTTTGCCCAGGGCATTCATTCATTATTACCACCATTGCTTATGATTATGAAATCGATAATGAACAACAAATTGTTCTCCTGGTATTATGTAGGAGAGTAAATTGCTCTCCTAAACCAAAACAAACCTGTGTTGTTGTAAGAGTTATTCTGGGCTCACCAATCCCGACATCAAATATGTTGGTTCTGGTGACAAAATATAATTATTGTGGGGTTGGCAAGTTGCTCTCCCACCTGAAGTTTGATTTGTGTCAGTGGAGGGGGGCAATAGGAATTGCTGATTATTGCTCACTTTAATCTATATGAATTATAGCATTATGAACTATAGCATTTTCAGCTTCGCATGTTGTAATGTATCTGATATCTTAGCTAGCTGCTAGACACTATAACCTGTTTTTATCTATCATGGCTGTATGATAACCTGTTTTATTACATATTAACACGGAATGAGATAGAATGTTAGATAGTGAAATTATAGAACTATTTTCACACTAGTGAAAAATCGATAGATAATGCATCAATAAATAATATGTTCCACTGCTCATCCCGACTATAATGAAACTGTGATGTTGCACTTCAAGTTCCTAATTTTGTATTTTTATCGCTGAAATTTAATTAAAAAAACATATAGGAACATTTTATACAGTTATATAATAAATATATCTCATGAAAAATACCAAATATACATTTTCACCAGTTGAGGCAATACCAATTTGATCATTTTCACTCAGTGAAATAAACATGTTCCTAGTATTTGTCACTACACAACTAACATCTATTCACTGCACGACATCATAATTATCATGTCCATATTACTAAAATTAATAGACAATTTCTTTCCACTTCTATATTGACCATTATTTGTTATATTTTACCATAATTATGATTGTTTGGGATACTACTGCACAAAATATGTCCTATGAAATAATGTCCCTTGACAAGTTCAATATACATGTATATTCTATATTGTGTCTGCTCATGACTGTTGAAAAGTGCATGGATTATTGATATTTTTTGTATTAAAGTACAATGTATATCCCATCACATTTGTGGTACCAACAGCTTGAATATGTTTGGAGTTATTTGTGACCATTGAAATGAAAGATATACTGTAAAATGGGTATTGAATAAATGCAGTCAAATTTAACGACACCACAACACAAAAAAGATATCAGCTATTGGGTTTAACGATTTTCTTATTTGTAATATTAACTGCGAATATTATAATCAAATGAATAATTATTATAGCAGAACAGCTGTAATATCTACTAAAATTATAACAATAATAAGAATTTTTATTTGGCAACAAAAATTAGACATTGTGGGTGAGTTAATGTCTTTTCGAGATAACAAAAGTTTATTATGAATATTACCCATTTTACTGCATTAATTCATTAAATCACATAACTAGTTTTGATAAACCCAACAGATTTATTTAAATGTAACTTACCTTACTGTATAATAACTATTTAAATAAAGTGAGATTGGGAATGTTGAGGGGTGCTCACAAACAAAACAAATATTTTGAGACAATGTTAATGAACATAATTTACTTGCTTTACATTTTTGGTGAATTTTTCATTAAGTTCTATATTATTTTAGTCTGTTCATTCACTTATTTCAATTTGTTTTCGATTACTCTGGACAGCGATGTTTGGTAACTATGCTGTGGCTGGGTTTACATGTTCTTTTTCTGTGATGCATGAATATACTGTTGTGGCTTTTAATTCTAGCATAATCTGTCACATTCAGTTTAGGTCATAGCAACCAAGCAATAGAAGAAGGGAGGGGATTTAGAGAGAAGTAAGGGGATTTAGAGAGAAGTAAGGGGATTTAGAGAGAAGTAAGGGGATTTAGAAAGGTGAGGGGATTTAGGAAGGTGATAGGATTTAGAGAGAAGTAAGGGGATTTAGAAAGGTGATGGGATTTAGGAAGGTGATAGGATTTAGAGAGAAGTAAGGGGATTTAGGAAGGTGAGGAGTTTTAGGAAAGTGATGGGATTTAGAGTGAAGTGATGGGATTTAGCGAGAATTGAGGGGATTTAAGGACAAGAAAGAGGAATTAGGAAGAAGAGCCAATTTCATCAACATTTTGATTTACCCATGAAATCTTTTACTAGTCCTAATTCTATGGCAACATACTTTCTGAAATACTGATAATGTCAATGCATAATCATTGTCATCAGCACTTGGATTGCACTGAAGCGTTTAAAAACAATTTGCAACAGCCATCAGAAATAGTTACCGAAAAATCTATTGCAAAATTGATTTGCAACATTTGGCATATTATTGCTGTCACAAAAAAGTATATAAAAATATAAATATCTTATAAAATTTTGTTGCAATTTCATTCACAACTCCACAGCCGATTCCTAATAATTGACTGCAGTGTTCTGAGTTGCCTTCAATATCATTTGTCTTTATATCAGTTGGGGTTTTTTCACAGTTAGTTTACTGCAAAATTATCCAAAACTTTTTTTTAATTCTGAGGGTTATGACTTGAAGTGTATGACACTGACTCACACAACATGGGAACAAAACAACTCTCTGTGAATATTATATATCTTTGTATTTCAATATTTCTAATATTCCCCATGTACATGTAGTAAGTTTAAAATCATCCACGTTAATTTATTAATAAGCACATCCTGAAGACATATCAACACTGCTCCTATGTTTATAAGTATCACTGCTGAACAGCTACTACATTTTCTAACCTGGACAATAGGGCTGGCGAGGTCAGAACTCATGCCCAAGATAGGCGTCTGCTATAACAGCTTGCTCTGAATGTAGACGTTAAACCAACTGAACTGAACTGAGCTACTACATGTATAATACTAATACATGTGTATAATTAAATGTTATGTCAAAGCTCTTTTTGTTAACTTTCACTCGATGAACCAATGTCAATATGACCACAGACATACTTTCATTGTTATACTAAAAGAATAAAATAATGCATAGAAACTGACATGAATTTCCTTTTACAAATACATGTATTTAATTATATATTTATACATATATTATTGTGCATTATTCAGTACCAGGATGTTAATAAATTCATTCAGTTTCAACAGCAGACAGGTGAAATAAAATTATGGTTTGGTAATGCAAGGGGTATGGTCTATGGTTTCCTATTTCACAGAAAGCTTTGTTTAGGAAATTACTAAGTTTGTACATGTATGTAATCTGGTTAATGGGTTTGTTACCTTGATTTTCTAACATATTGTTGTCTTGAGTTACATAGGAAAATACCTTTTACTTCTCTGAAATATGTGTTTGACTGTTGTGATAAATTTACATTTGGTATTGATATTACCATTAAGTAGTCTGAGCATTGAGCTGGGAGACCTTCAAACCATCACATTTTCCGTACGTCTCATTTAGCAGATAGATGTCTTCATCAATGTCATCATGTAAGAGAACAAGTACCCAGTAATGAAAATCCAATACAACATCAGAAATTCCATTTCCGATAGTGGCGGCGATGCACATTTGTTTTTAAGCATGTACATAATTTATGTACATCATGTTCATGTTCAGTTTAGGTGTCTACATTAAGGGTTTGTGTTTAGGTTTATGGTCAATTTCTGCATTCAGTTATGCATTAAGTTTTTAGACTCAAGTTATCATTATGTTGTTCTGTTCATATATAAGTTCACTAAGAGACCGTACATAAATAAATGGCTGACATTTTTTTTTATGTACTTGCCTTAGTAGTCAAGGTGACTTTATTCTATTTGCATTTAAAAAATGTCAATAAATGAATAATGGTTAAGTGTAACATTTTTTTAGACTGGTCAGACATCCATGAACCAATGAACATGACTTGCCATATAATTTATTGCAGTCATAAATTATTTTCTTATGATCTTCACACTGAGAAGAACAATTAATTTATCAGAGTTTTATTTCTGATTTTCTATTTAATGCCCATGGCACTGACTGCGAAATTTAGCATGGCTTTGCATAAAATTTTGAATTTTTAATTCAACTTCAAAAACTTATGTACCATAATTATGTAGCTTAAATACATAAGTTGTTTCCAATGCAGGGTAACACACAAGATACTACCAACTAACAACTGCATATGTAAAATCAGTAATCAAACATCATAATTATTCTGATGTTTTAATAAAGACAATTAAAAAAATAATAGATTTGGAAATAGAAGTATAGGGGTAGGGTGGAGGTGGGTGGTGAGACAACAATCCTTGTAGTCCACAACCCATCCAACCCATCCCACCCTACCCCCAATTTTTGTCACAATTCATGGCTCCTGATTAATCAATGTGTTTACTATTTGAAAACTTACTGGTTTTCAATACTTTTAAGTAAAGTACATGTCAAAAGCAAAATGTTATCTATTGTTAACGATGAAATACATGTACATGTATTTTTGTGAAACATCTTCTATCTGACTGCTGCCACTGCCAGTATCGATCTTGATATACCGTACATGAAACAAACATCAATTACACTCAGTCTTGTATGGATTAGGCTCATAATAAGGAAGGTCCTTTGTCACAGCAGACTTAACAATACTCTGCATGTTGCTACAGAGTCGCTGTGTATTTAGCACTATTTACTGTAACAAGCCTTTACACTATTTACTGTAACGAGCCTTTACACTATTTACTGTAACGAGCCTTTACACTATTTACTGTAACGAGCCTTTACACTATTTACTGTAACGAG